>CM076578.1:1763840095-1764149205 GCA_034641835.2 Pinus albicaulis
ACTAGAATCATTCTATCACAACTAGAATTACTTTGCATGTCCCACCAACCAACCTCTAACTCGAAATTCACTTAGCTAACCGATTTGCCACTTCAGTTAACTATTTCAAGTCCACATTGACTCTTGAGAATAGATTACAGTTTAATGTCCATCTCAACTAAGGGATAATAAAAATAGACATGCACCTAAAAATAGCCTATGTGGGCCCCACCCTAGTGTAGGTGCTTAATGTCACTACGATCTTGGGTGATGAATGTTGTTTCTAGATGCCAATTTCACTATTTCTTGTTGCAAACTTCAAAACTCCCTCTCAACAAGAAATGAATGGCCTTTTATGCGACATGCAACTCCATGCATGCGACATGAAAATCCATGCATGTGACATGCAAATAATGCATGCAACACTTCTCTAGTATTTCTCGCACATGCAACTCTTGCATGAAACACTTTGCTAGTGTTTATCGCACATGCAACCTTTACATGCAACACTACCGAAACTGAATAGCCTCCAAACAACTGAATTAGTATAATGCATCTGTCATCAAAGTATTTTGACTTGCTGATACCTACTGCACATGTCTACTGGATCCTCTGCACTGCTGACATCTGCATCCATGCACTCTGCACTTGTTACCAACTCTGATTTGTGCTCCAGTATCTGACACTGTCACTTTGATTTCATGTCCTACCGACATCTGACTGCATCAATTAAATTGATCTTGCTACTACTGTAGTGTGGGCTCCTCGTAGCCAGGTTCGATTCATGAGACCCACACCATATCAATGAATCTCGCCCAAAATTTATTCTTTGGATTAATCATGCATGTCGCCCCACCTCACACCTGGTGGTATAGTTGCATGCACTCCCTCTGTCCATTTGGCTCAAAATTTCTCTGCATGAGTGGTTGCTCCCATTCCATGATCCTCCGCATGTGGCTGCTCCACATATTGAGGTTCATTCTCACCTGTATGCAAATCTAGCTCCCTCTCAAGGGTCAATTGCATGGCTTTCTCACACTTCCCCATGGTTGGAAGCTTTATAGAAATCACATCTACATCAAGTCTATAGAGATTCTTCACACAAATTCCAATATTCTTGACTTGCTTTGTGGCTTGATGGCGAAGGAAGGCTTTACCTTCATTGAAGACCACATCATAGCCTTTAACTTCCAACAATGCAACTGAAACTAAATTTTTCGTTAAGCCTAGTACATGCATTACATATTTTAAAAAGAAGGGTTTACTTGAATTCCTTTGGAAAGAAACAATACCAATCCTAGTAGCACTATACCTTTTGTCATCACCCATTTCTAAATGCATCTGGAGGTCCTTCACCTCCAAGCTACTGAAAATTTCTGTCTCCCATCATGTGGAAAGATGCACCACTATCCAAGTACCACATTGAACTCATTGCACTTGAAATCATGCATGTAATAAGTGAGAAGAAAAGCTCAAATTGCGAGGCCAAAGCCTCTCCAGCTGCAGATCCAAAAACCTTTTTTCTTCTTCTTATTTTGTGGATAGTTTGTGGCAAAATGTCCATGCTCATGATAGTGAAAACACTTCACTTTGGACATGTCGCGCTCCTTTCCTTCACCGGTCTCAGAATAGGATTTATTTCCTTTTCCTTTCTTTACCTTGGAAACCAAAGCACTATCTTCTTCATCATCTTGCTTTGATGAAGAGGCATCTCTGATGTTCCACCTGAACTCCTCCTGCACCAGATCCGACCATAGTCATTCCCAATCCAGAAAATTTTCCCATCCATTGACAGAGTCTTCATAACTGTGCCAACTCTTAGGAAGTCCCAAGAGAGCCAAACTCACCAAATCATCATCATTGACTGTTATTCCCAGACTCCCCAGTTCATTCCAACATTGGAAAAAAATTGTGAGATACTTTGGAATGGTGTCACCCTTTTCCATCTTGATCTTCCTGAGTTTATCTTTAAGTGCCAATTTCCTATGGTCACTGCTTCTTTGGAATAGATTCGTCAAATCCTTCCACATAGCATATGGTGTGGCTTTCCCATGGAGGCTTGAGACAATGTGGTCTTGTACTCCCTCCAACAGGATCCTCCTCGCCTTTGCCACTTTCTTTTTCCATGCATCAAGATTGGTAGCATCTGTAACATTTGGCTTAGGAACATATTTTTCAATGAATTCCTTCAAGCCATTGTCTTCGAGTAATGCCTCCATCCTGTCCTTCCAAGAAATGTAGTTTGAGCCGCCCTCAAGTGCATACTCTAACCTCAAGCCATTGAAATCCATTTCGATCTTGAATCAGCGATAGCACCAAGAAAGTCTTTCAGCAAATTCAAATTCTATCCATTCACAAACTCAACTCCTGCTTCAATTCTGCAATTTCATGTGCTCCGATACCATGTAGAAATTATACAACATGCATGTATATCTTGATTCACCCTATCTAAAAATGTACTAAAGTTAAATACTGAATCACTTCTACAAATATTTTATGGAATTAAACAACACAATTGCCAATCACATGAAGTAAAGAAGAATATATCAAAACCACAACACCAGATATTCCTAGGGAAAACTCACTGCTCAAAACCCCTCTATCATATATTGTATATTCCATAAGGAATCATGAAACAATTACATACAATTCTTCTCACATTAATCCTAATGTATTCAGCTAATTTTCTCACACTGTCATACAAAAAATTGGGTCAATACACAACCAATTTACTGCCTCCAGACAACCTGCTTTCTCATGCAGTTCCTGATGAATGCAATCCTTAATCACAAATAATTTCAGCCTTCCTCAACTGCGCTGAGTATAATGTGCATCCTATGGTGTTTTAACTACACCTGGGTAGCCTGCTAATATCACAAATGATAGTTACACTTCCCTTTCACCTCGTCTCAACTGGGTCTCCACTAGATCTGACATGCATGCAACTAATATTAGTAAATCCTCAGTTGCATGTGAGATCACTGATTGTGAATTAATTAATATTTAATTCACTCGATCTCTCACTGCTTGTATCTTTAGTTACAACTAGCACAATTGAGTTTAACTCACTTAATTGAGTTAAACTATTTACAACTTGCACAAACTCATGCACCACTGCACTTCGAAATATGTTACAACTATAATCACTCTATTACAACTAGAATTACTCTGCATGTCCCACCAACCAACCTCTAACTCGGAATTCACTTAGCCAACTGCTTTTCCACTTCAGTTAACTATTTCAAGTCCACACTGAGAATATATTACAGTTTAATGTCCATCTAAATTAATGGATAATAAAAATAGACATGCACCTAAAAATAGCCTATGTGGGCCCCAACCTAGTGTAGGTGCTTAATTTCACTAGGATCATAGGTACTGAATGTTGTTTCCAGATGCCAATTTCACTATTTCTTGTTGCAAACTTCAACATTATTCACTTTTAATGTTGAAATATTGTAGGGTCTTTTCCATAAGTTATCAAACTTACCATGTTTTCCTTTGTCCTCATTTTGGGCATCCCACCAGAGAACGACATCCCCCAAGTTAAAATCATCAGATTTAGTTTTCTTGTCATAAATTTTCTTGATCTTCTCCTGGAGCTTTGAGGTGTTATTGAAAAATTCTTCCCTGAACTGCTGCAAATGGATCATTTGATTAATTCTTCGTTGAATGTCATTTGGTTAACTTTTGATATCTTATAGGATTTTCATCACTAGCACTGCTAGAGAAGTAGGAAACACCGTATCTTCACCATAAACTAGCTGGAAAGGCGACATGCCGATAAATTTCTTTGTGCTAACTTTGTTTTCCCATAGAGCATTAACTAAATTTTGTGCCAATTATTTTTGTTCTCTTGCAGTAGTTTTTGATTATGTTCACCAATGAATTATTTGATGATTCAACCAACCCATTTCCTGAGGGTAATATGTTATTGAATGCCTGAATATTATATGACATTTATCAAAAAAGTCTATCATATTTTTGGATTTGAAGGCCGCTATGTTGTTAGTAATTATTTTCTATGGGCAACCAAAATGGGACAAAATATTACTCTCCAAAAACTGAATAATTACTATGTCTATAGCTTGTCTCGTGGGGATGGCCTCAATCCATTTTGTGTAATAATCGGTGGCAGTGAGTATCAACTTATGCTGAGGTGATGATGGAGGATGAATCTCACCGATGAATTCAAGCCTCCACTGCTGGAAGGGTGCTTGGACTGTAATTGGTTTCAAGGGCAGTGGTAACAATTTTCTCTTTCCTTGGAAAACTTGGGATTCATGAAAACTCATGACTATTTTATATACATATGAAAAGTTGGCCAATAGAAGACAACCCACAATATATTATTTTTTGTAGTTTTCTAGAAAATATGACCACCACAATCACCTTTATGGAAATCATTCATCACCTTCACTTTCTACCAAAAAATTTAATAAAACCCTTCCCGGATCTTTCCAATATAAAGCATTGTTATGAATAAAATACTTAATAGCTTTCAATTTCAGAGATCTACCTTTAGTCTTAGGAAAACATGGCGGGGGATTCAGATGTTGCAGTACATGAATTATGTCTAAATACCATGGTGATGAGGTAAAAATTTGAGATACCTGAGCTAATGAATCAACCTCCTTCTCCTCGCAAAGTGCATCGATAAAGTTGATGTCTAAAACATGTAAGTTAAAGCCTTGACCTTTGATCAGTTTTGTAGGTATGATTTCTAAATCATATTCTAGCATAGCATCTATCCACTTACCACGCCTGCCTTCAGGATCATTATGCGTTAACAAATATTTGACAACAACATTTGAAACATAGTCAAGAGCATGAGAATGAAGGATATAAAATAAAAAATATTTCAAAGCTTTAACTAGTGCTAATGCCCGATTTTCAATGATATTATAT
This sequence comes from Pinus albicaulis, assembly GCA_034641835.2. Classification (NCBI taxonomy): domain Eukaryota; kingdom Viridiplantae; phylum Streptophyta; class Pinopsida; order Pinales; family Pinaceae; genus Pinus; species Pinus albicaulis. Next base: position 1,763,844,983 of record CM076578.1, read on the forward strand.
TTCAAAGCCCCATCTCTTATTCTGCTACTAAAGAAGGAAATTGGCTACTCTGTTTTCTGATCTTTCTTTTGCATGAGGGAAACAACTAATGTATGTTCAAAGGAAAAGGAAAATATGATGAAATCAAGTGTATAATCTGGGCTGATAAGAATAGGAGCATGAGACAATGAAAACTTGACTTGATTAAAATATTCTCTTGCCTCATCAGACCATTTCACCTCACTGCTTTTCTTTAACATATTGGTGATTTCCCTTAAATGTTCAGCAAGGTTTGGAATAAATCTCCTCAAGAAATTGATCTTACCATTTAATGATTGAATTTCCTTCTTATTCATATGATAGATTAGATTATGAATTGCCTCAATCCTTGAAGGATATAATCAGATTCCATCTTTGGAGATGATATGACTGAGCAATTTCCCCTCCTCTATAGCAAACAAACTTTTCTTAGGATTCAACGATATGAAAAATTTTCTGCATCTTTGAAAAACTATCTTTAAGTGCTGCAAGTGTTCTTCATCCTTCTTGGAAAAAAATGTTATGTCATCAAGATAAATGAGCAAAAACACATCCTTCTCATTGGAAAATGAAATATCCATCACTCGCTGAAAAGATGCTCCTGCATTTTTCAATCCAAAGGGAATTTTAGCATACATAAAAGTACCCCAAGATGTCGTGAAGGCTGTCTTTTCCTAGTCATCCAAATGAACCAAGATATTATTTTACTTGGAATATCCATCTAACAATGAAATCCTAGAAGAACCAACTACCCTTTGTAGGATATGATGCATCTTTGGAAGTGGATAGTTTTCCTTCAATGACACTTTATTCAAATTGCGGAAATCAATACACAAGAGAATCTCACTTGTCTTCTTTCTTACCAGTACTAAATTTGACATCCAATTTGAGAAATGAAGAGGGACAAAAATAAAAACAATATAAAAAATGCTCAATTCCTTTTCAATGGAGGGAAAAAATTTGGATTCATCTGTCTAAGCTTCTAATGGAAAGTCTTCTGATAAGGTTTTATTTGAATGGTATGCTAAATTATGATATTTTCATACACTTTTAAATCACTATATTTTGATGCAAAATCATCAAAAAATTCAGTCATGAGTGATGCATATTTACCTTTCATTTATGGACTCAAAGACTTTTATATCTTAACCATTTTGGGCTTCTCAGGAGTACAAATATTAAGATCTTCTACTACTACCTCAGTTGGTATCGTTGTTGGTTTCCATGCAACATCATCATGATAAAAAAGCTCCTCCAAGTGTACTAGACGTCTTGGAATTGAGTTATCTTTCAACTGTAATACCTTCAATTCTGTTGCATGCATTTCTTGATCATCTTCATAAAACAGATCATCAATTTGTGAGCTAATAAATTGTTCCTCCATTTGCAGGAAATTTTCAATTTATTTTTCATTTTGGAAGACTTGCCAATATCGAATATTGTCTAGAACAACAAGCTGATGTTTGAAATTGACCTCATACTTCTTGTTGGGATAAACCAGAATCTTGAACATACTAGTTGAACTGGCAAGGGTACCAAAAATGATATTGTTGTTCCTTGGAAACAATGATAGAGTATATTCAGTGAAGGTCTTAATAATGTCTAATACTACATTATTGTATGCTAGCATTCTAGGATGCTTGGCCTGGTATTCCCCTTTGAATTTCTTTATTACCAACTCAAAGTCACCATATATAGAAAACTTCTTAGCACCTAGTTTTTTGAGAAGTTTAAGACCAACTATCAAAGCCTCATATTCTGACTCATTGTTGGAACAATCAAATGCCAATTCATAAGAACACATACAGACATTAGGAGGAAGATCAGATGAATAATTCATGGGACCACTAATCCAAATTCTAATTCCAACACCTTCCTTACCTAAAGCTCCATCAAAATCCATAGTCCATAAGCCATTTTCTTCATTGGGAAGCTCAATTTTAGATGACTCATTTTTTTATCTCTTTGAGAATGATTTGCTATCCCAATAGGCTATGTCTCCTTCACTATTTCAACTGCCTTTTTGACTGGTATAATTGGCTGCAAGTTGTTTGGTTCCAGTTTTCACTTTTTTGCAATTGAAATTTCTTGAACACAATCTGAAATCTCAAAAATTTTCACTCTTTCTTCCATCAAATCCTCTAACAATGTTGAACACTCATCATTGTACAAAAAAAATGACTCTAAATTTGTATGAACAACATGAATTGGGTGATTATGGGTTTTTTCTTTCCTACTAATCATGTACTTCATCGTGTTTTCCATGTATAATTTTATGAGTTGTCCAAAAATTGGTATAGTAGCATAGGAAAAATCTAACTGCAAAGTGCCTTTAAGTTTGGCTCCCCATGATCGGGAGAGAAGCTTTCCATGTCTCAGAGGAATGTCAGCTACAACGTCCATAAGAACATTCTTAGCTAGAATTTGATCTAAGGACACCACTAAATATTTGATGAGACTAAGAGACTTAACCCTTCTTGAGTCAAAAGAGTAAAGGTCATGGTATGGCCTGGTAATATCCAATCCTATTTTATCTATGATGGCTTTAGGCATGCGATTATGTGAGGCCCCAAAGTCTAGCATAGCATTATGGAGAATGAAGTCATGAATTCTTAGACTAAGGTAAAAAGGTGGAACTTCACTGTCTTCTAAGTTAACATATACAACAGGGCCAAACAAAATCTCGAGGTGGTCGTCACTAACATTCACCAAACCAGACATTTGGTCAACTTTAAGAATTTTGGCTACTTGAAACTTGTATTGGTCATTCTTGATTAATTCAGTCAATGGAATTGAGACTTTAAGCTTTGAAATTTCATTCTCAAGACTGAATAAAGAAGAATTTTTTTCTACCTATTTAGATGGTAAGTCCTTCTTTTCTGGCTGTTCTTTGATTGGGATCTCCTTTTTCTATTCTCCAGCTTGAATTTCTTTGTATTTCTTCAGATTGCTAGTGGAAGATTCATTACTTTTTCCTTGATTTGTAACATCATGTCCTTTTTCTTTATTCTGATTTGAAGTTATTAGCACATTCCTATTTCTCAGACCATATTGCTTTTGCACTTGGCTAAGGGGATTTTTGTAACCTCTTTAATAATCCTCTGTTTTTACTGCCAACATATCATCATTAGAAAGAACATATTGCTGATCATTAGGTACATAAGGTTCTTCAGAAAATCCATCCTCCTCAGTTAAGAAAATGGGTTGCTGTTTTTCCTCAAAAAGATGATTTTATTCTGATATTTCTTCTTCTTCATCAGGGCCCTTTGTATACTTTTGCTGAAAAGGAGCACAGACTGATTTCTAACCTTGCTGATATTGACCCCTATGCTCCCTTTGTTTAATTCTGTATTGAGGTTGTTTCTGTTGACCTCTAAAGTTTGGATTTCTGATTTGTGGTTCTGCTTGTCTATATGTGATGGTCATCTTGTACATCATATTCTCCATTGTCTTAATCAAAGAATCAAGTTTACCCTCGGATGAAGTGGATGGATCCTTGTTTATGGTAACCCTCTTTTATGATTTCATCTTTGAATTTTTGATAAGTAGATTTACCTCAACACTTACTGCATTCCTTTTCATGTCTTCAAGGGTAGTAGGATTTCTCTCCCTCAATTAGTAGGCCATATCCGGATCAAAAGCATCTAGATAATGACGAAGCGCTAGGCCAAGAGAGGCTTAATTTTTTCTGGGATAGAATCATATATCCTATTAAATCGGGCTGTGAAATCTTGCACAAATTCATTAGTATTTCTCTTCAAAGTATCGTACTCGGCCAAAATTTGGAGAGGGTTCTTTTTCTCTTCCCACTTTGCTAGGAATAGGTCAAATAACTATTGTGAATTGGATGTTAATGAACAAAACCATTTCTTGACTTCCCCTAAATTTTTTTGTGCTATTATGTGCTTCTTGGCATCATCATTATCAATTTCTTCAAGATCAATGAAATCAATCGATTTAATTATATGTTGCTGAGCAGTGACCTATTTTGTCCCATCAAACAAACACAATATTTGACCATAATTTTGATGCAAAACAACAAGTTGTGGTGGTAAAATCAAAGGAGAAAATATTTCCATGACTGTTGTATAAGGTTGTATGGAAATCACAATAGGAGGTGTTGAATGAGGAAATGGTTGTAGAGGAAGTGATGAATTCATAGTGGAGGATGATGGAGCAGCTCTATGAGGAGGTGTAATAGTAGGTATAAAAACAAACAAAGACTCTTGTTGGTACTGGATATAGACCTTTTCAGAGGTTATTTGGAACTGATCAACCAAGCTCCAAAGTTTGTAAAAATATGACCAAACCTTACTATCACCCTCAAAAGATGAAGACTTAGAAAATGGAAAATATGTTTCAAATTTAATGGGATTAAAAAATAAATTCTCAAAGGAAATATTATTACTTAGAATTGAATAAATATGACTCAAATTTGAGGTCAAAAGATAAATCTTCAGGAACAACCAACCTTGCAGGAAAAGAGGTAGATATTACAAGTGTAAGAGTATCATTTTTAACTTCTTGAGGCCATGATCTGTGCTCTCTCAATAATCTCTCAGGGTCATGAACTATTGGTCAAGGATTAGGATTAAGATTGGACCTCGTATGACTTTTGAGAGCCCGTGTTCTTCTAATTATACACTTTGGCTCTAAATGACTAAATCAACCTTCTTTGAATGCTAACACCTGTCACCCATAGGTCTAGTCTTCAACAAACTACAAGAAATATCCTAGGGAAGATTTGACACTTGTTTCCCTGGTAATGGTGCCAAAATTCTAGGGCTCCTTGGTTTCCCAAGGCTGAGAAAGGAAACCAAAGAGGTAACCACATACCAACTTTAGACTTGATATCTAACCCTACCAAGTCAGAGAGGGCTCTCTCAAGATCAGTCTCACAACCAATGGAAATGACTAGAGAATATTAGGATTTAGGCTAGTTGTAAGCTTAGTAAAGTTTTATTAGGGTTTTTTTATTTAATTTTGTTGGATAAGAAGTACCCGTCTCTGAACTACGTCCGGTATTTCACAAGGTGAGTTGTTGACACATAGGATGAGGCAAGATAAATATGACTAGTGACACAATTGGAATTTGTCATTGTAGTGTAGTGAGGAAAATTTCATGTAGAAAGAGTAAAATGAGCATACAAGTATGAATTCATTTACTTTGAAGATAAAAACATATACATGAAAATATCTTATAAAATAGAGCATATGAAGCAATGTATTCTACTTAAAATTTATGAGATTACCACAAGAAGAACATAGATGGATGTAAGAATTAATTAATCATCATATGCATGAGGAAAAATGGAGAAAAACACTATCACTAACCATATCAAAAGAATCTCATAACAACAACTGCAACTTCCTATAAATTACTTCTGCAAATAGTCAAGTACATTAGTGCCAAAGAGTGAGAAATTCACATATCCAACCCTCTCAATGACTTAATTATGAGTACATATATAAAAATAAACAAGATTCCACCTCTAGGGGTTTAATCCTCATCAAAAGCATCTAATTAATGCACCTAATGACTCATAGCCTAATTCTAGGGGAGTTAGAAACAACTTTCCCCCTTTTTAGCTAACAAGTTGAGTTTTTGTCTCAAGTCATTAAACATAAGATTATTTAACAAACATGACCACAAATATACCTATTAACCATCAAAAAAATCATAATACATTTGCTACATCGACCATTTTGACTTTTGACCTCCACGTGTCAATTTTTTTTTAAACCCATAAATGCAGCGAAAAATTACAGAAGCGTGGCGTTTGGAAATAAAAGCGCAACGAACTTTGGAAATATTTTTTTATGAATTTTTGTGAAGTGTAAAATCCTCCCAATGATGTGATTAAATAGCCTAACCTATGCATGACACTCTTGAGCCTTTAAACCTTGCAATATTAGCAAATTTCCCTCCACAAAACTGAGTTTAATGATGATTGCCCAGAAGCACAATGAGAGGTGAAGCAATAGGGCAATGAGGGTAAAAAATGATAGTTTTTGACTAAATTTTGATGTCTAAACACTACTTATTAATTCATTATACATTCTCATTTCACTGGTCTTCACCATGTTTTTGCTTCACTTCCAAGAGAAACACTAATTTCAAACAAGAAAGGGAAAGGGATTTGAGTTGCAAAACAGGGGAGAAAACACAACAATTTGAGAGTATGGAATGGAGGGAATGGAGGGAAATAAAAATTATGAAAACATTATGGGGAGTATGGAAGTGTTTTAGGAAGACAATTAAAGTGAATTGCATCAATTCGAGTAAGGGAAAGGGGACAAAAGAGGGAAACCACATTCCTAGTCTAGAAGTGCAACAACTAGCTAGGGTTTGTGTGGGAAATCGATGAAATGAGTCAAATAAAGTGAGGGGAATGGTAGGGAGTGTCTAATTAAGGATGTTAGGGATGTATAGGCTAAGAAAATAGGAAATTTCCTTATCAAGTGAAGCAAAACCATGAAATCACAAAATCGCAGCAAAAACACATCAACAAACCTTAGGGAAGGAGTTTATCAATTTTGGGAAGAAATTGATTGAACCAAGGATTTGTAATGGTCCCACTTACTTGTTTGAATCTGTTTGAAACAAAAAGATGGATTTTCCACCTATTATTTCCCTTCTTATGTCTCCAAAACAAAAGCACAACAAGTTTCTAGAAACACAGTAAAAGCGCATCATGCTGATGAATTGAGTAATTTGGTGATGTAATCTGAACTTTTGATGTCTGTGGCAAGTTTTTCAAAGCAAGAGAGGAGTTATTGAATACTTGGAAGGATATAATGAACTCTTGGAAATATTTATTTCTCTTTATATATCAAAAAAATCGTTTTTGGCTCATGACATCATGTGTACTTTTAAAAGAAATACTTTTGACTGATGTGACTGCAGCATAATTTATTCTAATGGAAATGTTACCTTTTTTTATTTAATTCCCTAATTTCCAACTCCCATGATGGTGACCCAAATATTGGACATGAATCTCTTTTTGCTTTTGATGATTGACATTATGATGACAATCAAATCTATATCCTAGACCATGACCTATATGATAGCACATTAACTCTTTTGATGACCTAGGAAACCTAAATGATGACATAATCATTATGAGTGATGATGACCATGAGAAAGTAGAGAGAGTAGCACTGACCTAGACAATAACCAATGATTATTTGACAACAAAGAGATGCCAAATTTTATTTGAGAATATAAAAATTTGACGTAAGGACCCTATCAATCATATGGAAAGAGTACATTTGATCACTGGTGACTCATAGACACTAACACCAAGCACATAATTTCAATTAGATTCAAAATAAATTGAAATAAATTCACATCATACCTAATTGGTAGCTCTTCAATAAGGTACACTTGAAATTCTGTTCACTTCCTATCACAACATGTCAAACTAGCTGTTTGATCAAATCATCATGTATAAACATATCACATCTAGTTAGCTCAAAATACAACCATAATTGGTCAAAATCATAAATCACATGCAATAATCATAAACCATAATCATAAATCACATGTAACCATCATAAGTCAGAATTGTAGATCACATGCATAATAAAACTGAAGTCAAATATTGATACTTATCCTTCATCGGTCCTTACTTATTCCTTTGTTCTTTTGTACACACACTGGATCAATTGCCACACCTAGAAAGAACCCATTGCATTTACTTCTCTTCAATCTCATACACACAATATACAACACATAAGTCCACACAAGGAGCACAACACCACACAATACATACACCCATGCCTAGTGTACAACACAACACAATACATACACCTAGATCCAGCGTACAACACAACACATGCACATGTCACGATACCACAACTACACCATGCACATACATAGTACTACATTACCGCAACACATCATGTACGACATGCACATAATACCACATGTATACCAGTACCCTATGCATAACATGTACACAATACTACCTTTCCACAACACAACATGCACGACATGTACACGACATCACTTGCACACAACACCACATGTAAAATCATGCACATAACACCATATTTACAACATGCACACAACACCATGTGTATCTATCACTGCCTATACAACACGTACATAGAAGCATACATACACAACACCACATATCCAACATGTACATAGCACCATCTATATCTAGCATTACATATGCAATATACACACAACACCATATATACAACATGAATATAACATCACAGGTACACTATACTACATATGTTACATGAACACATCACCATAGGTACAATCACTGAATATACAACATGCACAACATATACACAACAATAGTACTGCACATCCATAGACCAGACACTGACCCCACAAAACTACCATGCTTCTCCATGCTTATCTTAACATGCCACATATCACACTACTTTCACTTTGTTGATGTACCCATAACATTACCTGTCCATAAAATAAACAAAGGCATAGTACAAGCATATACTATAAATTCATGTCCACATGATACTGACCTCATAGATCTGTCAGAGTTACTTTCTCACTTGATTCCTCATAACCAGGAACCTCTTCAGGCCATTCACCTGCATAAGAAATCATTCATCCATAAGAATGATCCTTGACAACTTTGTCTGATAGTGACATAGATAAATAAACACATATATACATACATACATACATACATATATAATCATTAGCATAAATAAATCGTCATTCCGTCAGACAATGTCATACATACACAAATATATACATATAAACATTAGCATTAAACAATCATGATCCATGATGACCCTGTTAGAAAAGGCATACATACATACATACATACATACATACATACATACATGTGTACACATATAAACATCAACATAATCATGATGACAACACAATTTCTAGATATAATAAGGTCTAGGTTAAGAGAAATTCCTTTATTTGCACACATCATGAACCACGTTGACAACAACATCTCCAAACATATCCAAGGTATCTAACACCTTAGATCCATTAAGTTTACCAATTTTTCCATTGTCCATTTACCCAATGGACTCAACCAATATAACCGACTAGAATATTCTTACCTTCCACTGTGCTTACTCATTCATTGGGCTTCATTTGTATCTTTCATTACCTATTGGGTGCCACACAACTCTCTTCGAGATTCATCAAATTTCCTCTTTCCCAACCAATTACCAAGACTCTCAAAAAATAAAAGGAAATACCAAGAACAAACAAGAAGAAGACCATGAAAAACCAAAAATAATACAATACCGCAACAAAGTGGCATGATCATGCATTATATGAAATCAAGACTGCAAATAAAGCGCAAACAAATCAAAAAGACCAAAATCATAAACACACCTTAGCATCAAAAGCATCCCCAGGAGGTAACCCAACCTTATAGGCCCTTGAAACCTGAGGGAGACTGACTTTTTGACCAATTTCAGCCTTAGCTGTGGGCATGCCAGGGCAAGGTAGCGGCTAAAATCCTATAGCCGTAGGCATGCCAAGGCAAGGTAGTGGCCAAGGCCTGGTTTGGTCAGTTCTATGCCTACAACTCTAGGACCTTGTACCACCTTTTTAGCCCCAAAGCCCGGGTCACTGCCCAGAACTTCATGAAACTGTAGGAGATGATAAATAGCATTAAAAAAAGGTACAAAAGCAATCACATCATCAGGAACTCATCCAAACACCTCCTATCCATGAAAGGAATTTCGTCAAACATGTCACAAAAATTGCATCTATAGGTATAAACAACATATTTAAACATAAGGGTCTCATACTTATCTAAGTATCATAAAGAAGCATTCATCCCTTACATCATAAGATGCAATGCCATATATTTGACCAAAGATACATAGTGTATTCATTTACATGTGGAGAGAACCATACATCATCACTGATAAATAACATGCTTATAACCATCATAATAAAAAAATAAATACAATAGATATAACAACAATAGAATCCACATAATAATCAATACAATTACACATCAATTACCAAAGGAATGAATTTCTCATTAATGAATGCAAGAACCAACTAGGGACGGGACTGCCACATTCCACCCAAACATAGATTGGTTGAGCCAAATATCTCTTCAGTTAATCACCTTAATGCCATACTCCAAGCATGAATGTGGGACCCTTAACCAAGCAAAAAGGAACCAAACAAGCATGGATGCTACTAGAGTTCTCCACCTACACCGTAAGGAATTTGAGTGCCTCCTAGTCTCTTAATATTTACCGTAACCCATAGTCTAATCCAAGGGTCACTACGCCTTACACTGAGACCATCTCTCCACGCTTTAATGTACATCCTATCCCGAGAATACTAGGCCCAACAAAGAGAAGTCCACCTCCTGGGTTTATCGTATATCCTGCCATTCACCGGCAACGATTCCTAGGCCCACTGAGGAACACAATCTAGATTTACTACAACCCAGAATCTGGCTCATGGGTTAGTATGCTGGTGGCTTTACTGTGATTCACATTCTAGTTTAGGGACCACTAGGCCATGTGTTTTTCATTTTGGATATCCACCCCTCTCAGCTTCAAATCCATTCGGAAATCCATCTCAACTGAAGTATGAGAAACCCATCTCATCAAAGCTATACAAAAATAGAAAGGCTAGGCTGAAAACACTATCACACTTGGAAAAACCCATGCCAAGACAACAAGAAATCACATTCAATACCATGCATGCTAGATATATCAAGGAAATCACATATGCAAATAGATCCTGCAAAGAATCCCACTGTAGCTGCTTAACCTTCTCTTCCTTGTTTTATTTTCCTTTCTTAATCTAATGCCCAAGTGCTCCAAGAAACTCTAAGTGTCCAAGAGTAAGAGAGAGAGAGAGAGAGAGAGAGAGAGAGAGAGAGAGAGAGAGAGAGAAAGCTCCAAAAATGTGAAAAAAATCCTTCCAATTGATCCTCGTAAGACTTTTTATAGAAGATGCTTCTATTTTCTTCATTTTCCATTATTTTACTTCATTTTCCTCCTCACATGAAACCTGTGAACTTTCATCTCCATTTTCTCATAATTTCCATTAATTTCATAATAAATGTGCCAAAAAAGCCATTTTCCTCTCCAAAGACATTTCCTTTTCTAATTTCCTTAGCCATAATAAATCGAAATGAACACCCACTAGGATGTTTTTCCTAACATTCAACTTGGAATAAGTGCCCCACCAACCGTGGTTATTATTTTTACTTTATTACATTGAATTTTCACCAGCACAGTTAAATGAACATATATCTCTTATTAATCAATAATCAAATTGTAAAATTACACCTTCAAGCATAATATATCCTCTCCAAAATCCTGCAGAGTTCCCCCCTCTCTGAATAAGATGACCTCAAAACAAAGCATGTCTCTCAATCTCTAAATCAAGGTAGAAACATCTCGATATAATTCCCACTCTCCCCTCTTCCTTTCCTCTTTGTGAGATTATATAGGTTTATTATATATGTTTGGAGAATGTATCTAGGCTCCTATGGGCTTGAGAAGTTAGGAAAATTATACAATAATGGACCCCTAGCCAACTCATACATAAGTGGGTCAAGTTGATCTCCTTGGGAATGAAAAAATCTAGAAACCTTTTTCACAATTATGAGATTTTTCTCAAAATTTTTAATTATGAAATAATTATTATCTGATAATTATGATATTTTGGCAAAACAATTATGAGAAATTGTTAAATTATGTAATTTCACCTTTTTAACATGGGATAAATCTCACATAAATAAAATAAAAGGTGAAAAGAGGATGCATTTTAGCCAAAAACTAAGGTAAGTTGAACTTGGGTTTTTCTCACTCTAATGGAGTGGAAAATAGGGTTATAACAGATTCCCCCTAATGCATGAGTTAGAATAGAAACTAATGACTGAAATGCATTACAATAAAGCTCGTAGGTAAAAATAGAAGGAAGGAGACAACCAAGAATCTGGATCAGAAGAAACCAACTGATGAAGTCTCATCTATGCTAATAACATACCCGAGGTGGGCATACCCATGTTCGGTCATAAATAAATACTGAACATGGCTGCCAAAACATACACTACTTATCCATGACATGAAATTCTAGACATGGCCACTAAGACAAACATAATGGATCCATGTGTCTATATAGATAGAGAATAGCAACCAGCAAATACAATGTGGATATATGTCACAATATAATTCAATAGGACCATGGAAACATGATAGTTAGAGAACTGTCTCAAATAGCCCTTAAAGTAAAAAAATGATACATAACTCCAACGTAGCATGGAAATGATGCCATATAAGACTGATATGTTCCTAACCCAGGGTATTCAACATAACATCGATGGTACGAATATACATCATGTGAATATATAAGATGATGTCGAGGATGGTATAAACCGTCTGATTACTAGCCAATGAGGTAAACTAGTAACAAACACGAGGGAACCCAACAATGAGGAAAATGGACCACAAGGTACCTAATAGAGTCCACTAAGTATGAATAAGTGAGTTGACATCAAACACCAATGAACTCGATCAATTAGGAGCCAATGATGTAAACCCACTGTCGATCATGAGGAAGATTTCCACTGAGGTCTGCAAGCTCCAAGGTACTACATGTTCCTAGATCAAGCTCTTGGATAATGAACTGAAGCTGATAGGTGAATATCCTTTGAAGGAGGGCCTTAATGTATCCCCCATCAATCAACATATAATAGAACAATATTATGTGATGTATGGATGAAGTCATAAATCGATGAAGTAAAAATGACACATGGATGGCCGACTCAAAAGGTCAACATGCTACTGCAGATGGCTGACGCGGGTTGAGACTTCCCTTGAACACATAGCGGCACGACACAAGAGTGACTTGGAATCATGAATAATGAGCAGCATGTGATTATCATGCAATGATGTAGGAGGCATCTAGGCATGATCCATATGGTTAGAAGAGTAACCAACCAAAGGAGTAGATAGACTCATATGTATGGTATGGCTCCTAGGAAAGCTAAAACCAAACTGTTAGACAAAGAAATAGACATTTTTCGTGTTCAAGGGTAACTAAAACGATGCTACCATTTGATGAATAATTTAAATAAATGTTCCCTCCATTCTCTTTTTATAATTTCCTTTTTCATAACGTTGTGCCCCAAACTCGAAAAAGAGATAAAAGTATACAAGGGAGAACCTCCTAGCCACAATAGATTAGGGTATTCCTTTTTCATAACTAGTCTATCACAGTTCGAAAAAGGGTTAAAATTATACTGGGTAGACGAACCTTCAAGTACATTTATGATCATGAAGGAGACAAGTTCACTTAGAAATATTTTCTAAATTAAGGAGTCTGAAAAGAGCTTAAAGGAAACTCATATTGGAGGAACAAGTGGTATAAGGAGTAGAAATTGGTTCCAGTAATGATGGAACTAATAATGACATAATGAGGAAAACAAATTGGATAATAAGACCACTCATTGCAGTAGTTGCTCCAAGAAAGGGTAAATTAGCAAGTGAAAGTGAATGGTAGGCCAAGCAAATGAAGACGATGGAATGAAGAAACCAAGGCTCAACATGCAAAAGTGGGATGATAAAATTGGAAATCACAAGGGAATAAAGTGTGGTGGAATCCTCCTGGGATATAACCAGAAATATGACGAAGAAGAGGACATGAGGCTCAGATTCCAGGTCATGGTGGGTCAGAAGGAGTAATTCCAAGAAGAGAATAAAAATAACTACATGGACACCAAGATGATGAAGAGGTGCTGACTAGGGTAGCCATGAGCATGTAATATCTACCACCAAGCGATGACGTGAATAAAGGAAAGTGGCTAAAGTGGCAACTTGAAGGGGTCATACCTAAAAAATAAATATGGCACTAACGGTCAAAATGCAATGAAGACAACGAAAATGACCTACCCCTATATTCCAGTAAGAGGAAACATACCTCAAGCCTATTGGATGTCACAATAAAAATGCCACCCTATCCTATAAAAACCATATACAAAGAATAGAACCATGGTTAAATCAAATAATGAAAGAGATAAAATGGATTAGTTAAAAATAGGACCATATATTTTTTTAAAATTTTTGAGTTTTAATTTTTATAATTTTTTGTTTTGATTTTTGGCATAAATAAGGCATGAAAAATACTTGTATCACACAAAATACTAAAAATATATAAGGCATCACACTCTTATGTAAAATATGTACAAGTGCAATGCAATTTGGTAGGTCATGCTAACGTGTGCCCACAACTAGGCACAAGCCAAGGGCTTCTATACACAAACTCATGGAGGGTAAGGGAACCATATGGCTCACCAAAGTGGGGCCATGACAAGGGAAGTCAAATTTCCAGATCTAGAAAGGTTGACGATGCTAGGGAAATTTTAAGATAGTCGCATTTTAAAAACTAACCTGACGACATAAAGGAGAATCAATACATAAAGGAGGTACAAGACACTCGTCGACAGGTGGTGAGGGAAATTCATTATCAAGTTTGGTAATAGAATCCCAAGACTTGATGAATTCTATGGGTATCATTTCCAAGGAAGGCCAAGGAGGTGCCCCCTGGGTCGATTCAAGATTTAAGTTATCGATCTCTACTTGTTCCAACTGGGGAGACTAGAGGCAAGAAGAGGAATAGCCTCCCTTAGATTATCAATGGGTAGATCCATGATTTCCAAGTTGACTATCCGGGGAGTTTTGTCATCAAGGAAGTCATGTGGAATAACAGGAGGGATGGACCATGTGGGAAAAGGATCTTTGTCATATGCCATATTAGGATGGAATTTCTGACCAGTGTTAGGAGGTACTGACGATACTGGAATAGGGGAAATCGCTTCCACAATATGTGGCAAAGGATGCTTACTAGCTTGATCAACTTCCATAGGATCAAGTGACACCACCCAAGGATTAGGAGGTATATGGGGTCCACAGGTGTCAAAAGAGATCATATGCATAGGAGCTTTAGGATAGGATGAAGGAATTTTGGGCTGTGGTAATGGAGGAAATACCCCAATAAGAGATGAGCTTTTAAACAAGCCTGCACCAACACTCTCATACTGACCATGTTGATTTTTGACAAGTGGGACTCAGTTCCCCTTAGTGGTAAGTTGGGATGATGGCACACAATAGTCCAATTGGTCAACGGTCACATCTTGCCTTCATGAGGAAAGTAAATAACATGAAATATAGATGAGACCACTGCGGTCATGGCATAAACCCAACTACAACCAACTTGTAGCAGGTTATTTCCAAAGGAGCATCAATGAATTCAACATCGACATAGACCATTTTACCTCCTAACTCAATGGAAAAATTGGGAAGAACCCCATTATGTATAAATTTGTGTCCATCGAAGGATTGAAGGGCAATGTTGGACATAGCGAGTGATGGAGAGCCAAGATCCTTCCAGCATGATACAGACATGACACAAGTGGAAGAGCCTTCATCCACCAAAGTGCAATGAATATTCCTATGGAAGAAAAACATGAAAATCTGAAAACAAATCTGGTGAAAAATTCTAGGATAAGCCTTGTCAGCATTAAACACAATGATGCTTGAGTCAGATGGATCTATTCCACCAATCACAAAAAACAATACCTTGCACTTCTAAGGAAAATGTTGCAAAACCTCTAGGGAAGACATGACACAAGGAGCTTGGAAAATATACTCAACAATACTGT
The DNA here is from genome assembly GCA_034641835.2 of Pinus albicaulis. Classification (NCBI taxonomy): domain Eukaryota; kingdom Viridiplantae; phylum Streptophyta; class Pinopsida; order Pinales; family Pinaceae; genus Pinus; species Pinus albicaulis. Next base: position 1,763,860,654 of record CM076578.1, read on the forward strand.
AGTTTTGAGAAGCATAGGCAAATGGATTGCGTGTTTCCTTATGAACGACACCCTTGGGGGGGCGATAAAATGGTTCCAAAGGCTTATCTAACATGAGAGGTCTAGTGGAGGGAGGTGGAGTGGGTGAGTCATTGGGAAAAGAACTCGATTCATGAACATCATAGGAATTAGCTCGTGTGCTAACATTAACATATTCTTTTCACATAAATACGAATGAACGTTGGTAGGATGAGAAAATGACTTCTCGTTCCCCGCTAGCGGAGGATGAGGAGGTTAAACAACCATTTGTTGCTAGGGTTATGCAAGAAATGAATGAGTTAAAACACCACGTTTTTGGGTAGATTGTGGTGTTGCAAGGAGCCTATGAAATTCATCCATCCAAGGGAATTCGTGAGTGAGATATTCACCTTGACAAATTTTACAAGGGAATTTAATCCTTCAAAGGCGGTCATTGGTGCACCCTCATTGATTCCGAGGATTTGGTTGAGAGTCCCGAGAAGTTTGGTTTTTATGTTTATTTTTCTTGTTATTATTTTTACCACTAGGTTTTGGGTTTCTATTAGGTTTTGTGGGTTTTTCTTAGGTGTTGTGGAATTCACCGTCAGAACATTGGTGCACTGATCATAAGAGAGTGATTTAATAGAGCCAAATGCACTTGTTGGGGCTTGAGATGTAACGATCAAGTGCCCAATCTAGGCAATAAGTTGGCTCACCGAATTGGAAACAGACCCAATCACAACATCAATGTGTGACCCAGGAGCAGGTTTTGGTGGGTCAATGGAGGGCTTAGGAGCACTGGGAAGAAATTCGTATAACGTCCACGACTACAAATAAATTATATCAAGCTATTGAGAAGCTAAAATAGTTTTCTCTTTAGTAACAACTCAAACATAGGCACATCCTTGGAAAATTTAGGTCTGATAGATTGAGTGAGTAATTTTCGTAAAATCTCATAAGGGATATTGGTCCTAATTAACCTCTTGCGATGACACCACTCATGAATATTGTCAGAAATCAGGGTGGCGTCATCTCATTTTAAGTTTCACAAGAGGTTATAATCAATATCATACCTTGTGGGAATTTGGAAATGTGTTAAGAATGTTTGAGCTAAAGAGGAAAAGTCACCTTAGGATGTTGTATCGAATTAAATGTACCATTTTGTGGCATCTACGATTAACGTGTGTTGGAACAAGAAATTTTTAATGGAATCTTCCATGAGGGACTTGGATGAACACCACAAATGATACATGGTGATATAAGTAGATGGATTCTCTCCAAGATTTCCTTCAAATTTGGGAGTATCAGAAGCAACTTGGTGGGCATAGGTGGCCACTAGGGACCATGGCCGATGGGGTCGTTAGTTAACTTAGCCAAATCCAGTAAATCAAGATAATATGAAAATGAATTATGAAGTTGGCTAAACAGATCATAAGCAGGAGAATCCCTTAAAAAGCCTTGTGGTCCCCCCATATAAGGATTATGATGCATGGATTTCTAGTGAAGGTATGTGGTCACCCTGACATATGATACTACGGGCTAGAGTAATTGGTGAAAGGATTCTCCCCCCCAGTGTACTTGCCCTTAGGATGAGTAGGAACAATTGATGATCCCCCCCATACAATTCCAAATGTAACTACACCTAACTAAGGAACAATAATCTTTATTTTAAAAAGTTTCGGTGAAAAGAATCTTGACCCTACTGGTTTACTAGGAGGAATAACCATGATTGGCGTAGATATCAGAGTATGGACAAAAAAATTTGGGAAATTTGTAGGAGTTATTGAGGAAAATGGTGGGATGCCCTAAGAAAATGTGAGAGGTGTAGACATAGGAGTAGGTATGGCCCCACTAAGAGGCGAAAAAGATGACATGGAACCTGAGACTTTCATTGGAGAAGGTAAAGAGGTCTCAAAGTCTGCCATAGGACAAACCACTGACAATGGTAAAAAGGTATAAGCTGGTGTGGAACCATCAGGGTTCAAACGCAACAACTCGTGTCCTAGTGGATCAATCAAAGGTGGATTGGCATTAGTAGTGGAATCGTCTGCCAAAGTTTCAATTGAAATCAGATCACTACCAGAAGGGCCATGCATAGATTCTAAAACTATGTGTTGGTCTAAGTATTGAGAACTGACAGTCACTTTATATGTAGGAGTGACAAATCCACCTCGTTTAGGAGAAAGACCATGAAGACGATGAATAAATTCAGCCAGGGTGAAAAATTATAAATGAACACAATTATGTTAGTGCAAACACTGTAAGGAAAAAACTATTGAATCGTACCAAACATCACACAATAGAAACATCCTAAAATATAGCACATGAAAACCAAAATACAAAGAAGTTGATGGTGGAACAATTATAATATCGACCTGCTTCCCAGCCCTTTTAGCTATGAATTTGGTCCAAGTTCCCTCAGTATCTGTGGAACACCCTCTGAGAGGAATAAGAGTGTATGACTAATATTTGTCCCAGGTATAGAGAATACGACCCCGACTTTGCACCAGTGTATGAGCCCAAAGATATAGGCCACTATCGTCACCACCGACAATAACACGTCCTAGGGGGACAGTCGTAGGAAGAACCCACACGCAAGGGCAGGACACTTAGCCCAGAGAGTTAAGACTGAAACCCCCTTGAGAGTTTCCTCCCAAGTGGTCCCTAAGTGCTACAACAAAACACAAATAACACTACTTGTATGTTTGTAAATTGTGCTATATCACACTACCTGAAGCTAAGCAAAATATTTCATGTCACCTCGCCTAGCCCAAGTGTGACCTTGTGCTTAACCCTCTTGTTAGAATGGATTTAGAGAAGGCACTATTGAAAGTGTATTTATCTCTCTACTACAAGTTGCTAAGTTTATTTTATAGTCTTGGAGCATTTAACTCACTCACCTATCTCCAAGACCCTAGCCTAAGCTAGTGTTAGTGTACTACTAGTAAAAAGTTAATTCAAGTCTAGTTTCTTTTATTAACACATTAATTTCAAGTAACTATTATTTACACAGTTGGGATGCGACGTGAAACTTATATAGTGTGAATGACTCTTGTTAGTCACCCTGATGCAGCTATATGCAATTTTCATTTTCACTTCAATGAATGCTAATTACAAGAGGGTAAGAGCTTTTCACAACACACCAATGCCTATTACAATGCGCCTCTCGCTAAATTCTTAAATGAAATTACCCCAAATTTATAGAATTGTTGACCCAAGAATGAAACCAAAAAAAGAAAAAATGACTGAAAATAGGGCAAAGTAAAATCCCCAAGCTAGAACGCCAAGCACTTCAAAAGCGTCAAAGTTAGGAAAACAAAGGCACAAAAGAAAACACACTCAAGTAATAAAAAATAAATCCAAAATTACAAAGGAAGGCAATGTCAACAAGCTAGGGTTGTAGCACAATGGCTCAAAAAAGGTCAATGTTCTACAAAGGTCAAAACCAGACCCTAGAGGCAGGAAGGCCTAAACAATATCATATGAGGGTGATAAGAAGCAATGGAAACACACTCAAATGAACTTTTCTAGATGAAAATTTCAAAACCAATCACAACACCACCAATTGTGACAAAATTAAATAAGAGACGAAAGATATCACTTAGAAACAAGTTCTGAATTCCAAACAAATGAAAAATTCAAATAAAATCAAATATTTCCTATTACTTGATCAAATAAACAGATATGAAAAATTGGATCCAAAGATGAGGACAATAGCCCCAACCAAAGCACACCAAACCTCCAAGGAAAACCTTAGAGTGGCACCAAAGGAAGGATCTATCACTTACCAATAAGAGTATGCTCATATATGATATGTTTCACAATTGAAAGCAACAATAAAAAACATATCCAACAAATAACAACAAGTTTTGAAGAAAGACACTTGAATAGTCAAGCAAATAAGGCGAAAGAAAACACAAAAATTGGGAAAAACAGATAGAAAATAGTTTGATTTTTCAATCAACCATATCTTCCTCATACAAAATTTGTTTCAGGTGTTTTTTTTCCTATTTTATTTTATTTTATTTTATTTGAGGTAAAATTTCAAGAGGATTACATATATGTACTTAGTTTTACTAAATTCTATATAGAAAAGAACATAAAAAATAACGACGAGCGAGGGCATAGGAAAAAAAATTATCCAATCTTCAATTGGTCATAACTTCCTCATCCAGAGTCCATTTTCATTGATTTTTTTTTGGGGGGGGGGGGGGGTAGAATTGTGAAAGGTTTCTAGATTTGTGGTTATTTTTATCAAATTATTTACATAAAAGAGTAGAAATTGTTAAAACTATCGTGGCCTATTACTTCCTCCCTCTGTTTTTTTGAAAAAAAATAAAAACAAAGGTTTGTTTCTAATATATTTTCATATCTGAAAGAGATGATTCCAACAGAGATCTAGAAGGTCATACAACAATAAAAAAATAACTGAAAGCAATAGAAATCTGAAACCACAGAGGGATAAAAATATCCCAAAAAAGAGAGAAGAGATCCAATACAAACAGGGTAGACTCCCTAGTGGCTTAAAATTACCAGATTAATGACTTAAAATTGCTTGCGATCGCCATTAGGGGAATTTTGAGGTCTAAAATGGGCCTCCTAAGAAAAATGTACAACAAAAATAAATTTATAAGAACCAATAGGATTCAAGATGATGATGTCAACCATGGGGGAGGATTCACCATTTTTTAAGTAAAAGAGTGAAAATATTAAAAAATAATAAAATAGTAAAACTAATTTTTCAACTCATATTTTCAACTTATCTCCCAATTTTTTTACTCAAATTTAGAGCGGGAGTACTCTTTGGATGCAAAATTTAATTCCTCATCCAAGGAGTACCCATGTTGCATCCTTTTGATGGACCCTGCTACACAAAATATTAGAAATACATGAAAAAACATTATTGCAATCACGTTTTTCATGTATTTCTCATTTTTCGTGTAGCAAGACCCATTGAAAGTATGCAGCATGCGTACTCCTTGTATGAGGAATTAAATTTTGCATCCAACCAGTACTCCCGCTCGAAATTTGAGTAAGAAATTTGGGAGATAAGTTTAAAATACGAGTTGAAAAAGTAGTTTTTTCTTTTTTTCCCTCTAAAATTTGATGATGTAGTAAAATATTATTTTATTATTTCTACTATTATTTTATAATTTCTTGAGAAGGCCCATTTTAGACCTCAAAATTCCCCTAATGCTTAGAAAAAATGAAGGAGAGAACAAGAAACTAGATCTATAAGAAAAAAGAGATCTCAAATCACATAGGGAAAGAGAGAAAAGCTTATTGAAAGCACCAATTTTGTTGCAATTAAATTTTCATGCAAGGAGCTACTGTTATGTAATCCTATGCACTATTAGGATTACTAGACATGAAATAGAAATGAATAACTGATATAAGAGAAAATTCCCAACCATATGATCATACAAGCAAGCAATCATGCATTCCCTAATTCTATAGGATTTGAACCAACACATGGTATTCTCGCAGATTGGTGAAGGCTCTTGATTTCAATGTAGAATCCTCTTGCTCCAACTAGGATATCTCACTCTTCTGCCAGGTCTAATATAATCTCGGACACAATAAAAAAAACAAGGACAATAAGTGATCTTTTGCATAAGATCATCAATTCAAAGAAATAAACAATAAAATGAACAAATAACTGCAAGTACATATCTGAAAAGAAAGAAACATATATTTTTTATTAATCAATAATAAAATGGTACAATTATACCTTCAAGCATAATATCTCCTCTCCAAAATTCAGCAGAGTCTCCCCCTCTCTGACCAATATGAACTCAAAAAAAAGTATGTCTCTCAATCTCTAAATCAAGGTAGCAACATCTCGATATGATTCCCACTCTCCCTTATCCATTTTTTCTTGCTGATATTATATAGGTTTATTATATCCTTTGGGATAATGTATCTAGATACCCAGGGGCTTTAGAAGTTAGGAAACTTCTACAATAATGGATCCCTAGTCAACTAATACATAAGTGGGCCAAATTGATCTCCTTGGGAATGACAAACCCTAGAAATTTTTTTCACAATTATGAGTTTTTTCTCAATTGTCTCAATTATGAAATAATTATTATCTCATAATTATAATATTTTGGAAAAATAATTATGATAAATTGATCAACTATGTAATTTTACCCTTTTAACATGGGATAAATCTCACATAAGTAAAATAAAAGGTGGAAAGAGGATGCATTTTAGCCAACAAATAAGGTAAATTATACTTGGGTTTCTCTCACTATAATGGAGTGGAAAATAGGGTTACAAAAACCTGCTTCACTTCTTTTGACAGCATACCATCATCCCATCAATCCCATACAAGTTGGAATTCTCGACAAGATACTTGCTTCTTCTAGTAGGTGAATCTTTCAATGAAGATTCCAATGAAGGATCTTGATCATCCTCACCCTAAAAATGCTCCTTTGAATGATGTATGATGAGATCTATACAAGATGAATTTCCTTTTTCCCATAAGTACTACTTATTATTCTAACGAGGTTACCAAGAGCTATATTCCTCTATAGGTGACATCCATATATTTGTATTTCAACTATCTTTCATGCTTGTTTATGCCGAACTCTTTCTTTCAATTGTATGCTTCTATGATGCCAACTCTAACATGATGCATCCTATAATGCTTATAATGATTCCTTCCATGATATCTATATTTCATAGAATAATGAAAATAATTAGGTGGAGAAGACTGATCTCAATAGTAGTATAGATATTCTGCTTCCTCCTTGGATTTCTTATTTTCAACTTCTTCTACTTCTTCAGTGGTATGGGCTTCTTCCCTTCCTCTTTTTCTGTTTTCCTTATTGGGCTTAGGAAAATCTCTCTCATAATGCCCATATTATTGACATCCATAGCATTTCATTTTTGACATATTGATATTCTTCTTTTTATGAAGACCATTCTTGCCAAATATCCCTTTTCTTCTTGACATGACAAAAAATGTTTGAACCTACTTATCTGATAATGTATCACTTTTTTCCTTCAACCTATGTTCTTCACTCTTGCATAGTGACCACAAATTATTGAAAGGGTTAGCTTTATCCTCTTCATAGGCCTTTGACACAAGGTTTCTGTGTTCATTAGGTAGAGAATTTAGAACAATGGTAATCATTTTTTTGTCGGATATAGTCTCTCCTAGATCTTGAAGTTGATTCCTTATTTGTGATGATTTAGTAATACATGTAGATATCCCTTCATCCTTTGATGCTTTCAAATTGTATATTTCATATATTAGTGATACGGCTTGTCCTGTTGAGCTTTCAAAGAATAAATATGCTAACTTATCATATATCTCTTTTGATGTCCCCAACTCTTCTACATATGGGATAAGAGAATCCTTGATGGATTCCATGAGAATCCTTTGAGAACTTAGATTTTTTTTCATATATTTAGATAATGATTTATTTTCAGATGGTTTGGAAAATTTTCCTTTGACATTATTGATAGCTTCATTTTCTTTGAGGACTAGGTCTATCCTTCTTTTCGATGCAAGGAAGTTCGATGACCCAACCAACTTGTTGATATCCTTGCAAAATAAATTCATTTTACTATATTTAGATATAGAAGTATAAATGCTTACTTTTCAAGTGAATATGATCTTCTTCAACTTGATGCCTTTGTTGATGATGATTGATGATGACTTCTTCATGATGCCTTGATGTCTTTGATGACAACGCCTTTGATCTAGCTTTCCTTGGAGGAGTAGTCTTCAAGATGATTTAAATTGAAGTACTTCCTTTCTTGAGTAGAGATAGGGTCTTGTGAAGTCTCCTTTCATGAGATGATTATTTGAGCGAGGATCCCAAGAATGCTTTAACTTTGAACTTCTTCTTTGATCAATCTAGGGTTTTGATACTTCCTTCAAGATAATGAAGTAGCCTTTTCCTTGCCCTTGATATCCTTCTAGAACCTTGATATTTGAGAGCTTGAGTGTCCCTTGTTGAGATGTCCTTCCTTTAATTGTTACCTTAGATCTGATACCATGTTGATAAATCTAGGGCAAAGATATTTGATGATTTATCTGATAATGATAACTCCTTGTGAGGAATTTTTACTTTTTTTAATTAGGTTATTATTGTACTTGATTATTATTATTTGTTCTTTTTCATCAAACAACTACCAAAACATAAATAAAAATGAGACAAAGGACAGAAAATGTAGTCGATCAGCCAAGGCCAAAACCTCTCCAACTTGAGAGGAAAACCCAGAAGAATTATTCTTCTTATAGAATCTTCAATTGATGAATTCTAAGACCTAGGCCCTTAACCAAGAATCCCTCAAAGACGAAGTCAATTATTTCTCTTTGAGTAGCATTTCCTTCCAAAAAATTTGATCTAATCAACAACTAAAACTTTAGAAACTACAACTATAACTTCTCCAAAAACTACAACTTTGAATTTCCCAGAAACTACAACTTCCACTTTACCATAGACTGCAACTTCGATTGCAACTTCGACTGTAACTACAAATTAAACTTGCCAAAAAGCCACAACTTCGACTGAAATATAAACTGCAACTTCAACTGTAACTGCAATTTTGACTTGCCTAGAAACTGAAACTTCAATTGCAACAAAAATTGCAAATTTGACTGCAACTGTAATTTCAACTGCAACTTCTCTTCTTTGCTTGGGTAGATTCTCTCTCCTATAGAACTCAGCTTCCAAAATCACTCTTCTTTTGACCTAACTTCACTTCTGCAACTTGGATTCACTACAAAAGTATGTGCCCTAATTCCTTCACATGTGTGGAGAAAAGTAGCCCAAAAAAAACCAAACCTTTGATTTTTTCTCCTTATTTAGTCTTCCTCTTCTTCACACTTCCTTTTGTACTTAATATAGAACTTGTGTGAGTGAGAGTGTGTTCTCCAAATGAGGTCTAAGTCTAAAGTGTTTGATTTACTTAAAGACAACGAAGGAATTTTTTTCAACCTCTGGATAATTTAACTCTGGCCCCTGTAATGTTGATCGTTAAATTCAATGGGGACTTATGCTCCTTCATCATTCCTTTGAGTAAGTACAAATGCATATGAGTGATCAGAACCAAAAGTGTAGAGAATGCCAAATTCCTTTTTATAATGAGGTGAAGATAAATAAGGAGCATGAATGATGGATTTCTTGATCGAATCAAAGGCATTTATCTTAGTATTACCCCATTTATATATTGTTTTTTTCCTTATCATGTTATGTAAAGGCTTGAATATTTTAGAAAATTCTAGAATAAAATGCTTTACAAAGTTAATTTTTCCAATAAATGACTACATTTATTTCTTTTTATGAGGTAAAGAAATTTCAGAAATATCTTTTATTCTATTAGGATCAATGGTAATGCCATCTTTAGAAACAAAAAATATTAATACATTACCCTCATTTAAAGCAAGGAATGGTTTTCTAGGGTTTAGAGAGATACCATATTTTCTACACCTATCAAATATTTTCTTTAGGTCATATAAATGGCTACCTCATTTTAGAGTAAATAATAATATTGTCCAAGTAGTTAATAATTGTTTTGTTAATAATAAATCTAAATTTTATGTCCATAGCTCTTTGAAAAGTAGCTCCTGCGTTGATTAGACCAAAGGACATCTTTTGATATGTGCATGTTCCTAATTTGGTTCTAAATGTTGTCTTCAACCTGCCTGTGGGATGTACTAATAATTGATTGTATCCAGAAAAGCCATCTAAGAAGGACATTAACTCAAAGTCTGCTATTGATTATAGAATTTGTTCCATGGGAGGAAGTGAAAAGTTGCCTTTCTCATATGCTTTGTTTAGATTTCTAAAATCTATACAAATATTGATGCCATCATTCTTCTTTCTGACTATAACTAATTTGGATACCCATTTGGAATGTCTAACTAGAAAATTAATTTTGGCCTTAAGTAATTTATTAAGTTTAGCTTTAATTTGATGCTCAAGGTTTGGATGTATTTTTATGAGTTTTTTTGGACATTTTTGACATTGGGAAACATGGGTATTGTGTGTTGGATTATTGAGGTATCATGATTTTTTAAATAATCATAGCTCCATGCAAAGATATCTTTATATCTTCTAAGAGTATTTATGAAGTTAAGTCGTTCATTTTGGGAGAGACCTGGTCGTAAATTAATGTTTTGATGCTTCTCATCTGTTCCTAAATTGACAACCTCAAACTTTAAAGTAGGACTCTAAACCTAACAGTTAGTTGGGAATTTTAATATATATTTCAAATCATAAATATATTCCAACTTAACTATTGACTTGGGAAATGAATTTTCTATTTTGTGATCTCCTGAGGAGTGGTTAAGCTCTTTATCATGCATGTCCTCATCTATAATTTGGTCATCATATGTCCCTTCACATGTGAGAAAAATATAATATCAACATCGTCATTAAAAACTCTCCAGTTTGTGATGTTATTAGGAATAGAGGGTTGAAAAATAAAATCAATTGAAAATAATTCAAGACTAAAGTATTCATGAGGAATGATCTTGGTTGCAACATTATCTAATAGGTCAACACTAGCATTTTTAGCCTAAGAATGGGGGAGATATTAAAGGCCAAGAAGTTTCATGTTAAGTCTTGAACTACGATTTGATAATGTTTTAGATGATTATATGGCACAATGTATGTTTCTATGCCCTTGTTTTATCATTATTTCTGAGTCTCCAAAGACTTTAAAGAATTTAACATGAAGACTAATGGATTTTTGCATTCCTTGAACGATTTCTTCATATTCTGCTACATTTTTGTGCATTCAAACTCTAATATGTAGGTGAGCATGTTTTTTTCATTATTTGAACTAACTAAAATATGACCTGCTACTACACCATAATTAGACTTAGATCCATCAAAATATAATGTCCAAAATACATTATCTACAATATTATGTACAAAAGAACCTACAATATTTATACATCTAGATGAATTTGTTTGTGAGAAATTTTGGATCTAGGAAGACACAAATATAAGGAATGGGGAGAGACTTGAGAAGGGAAGTTACCAAAGAAGTATTCTACAGAATAATATCCTAGAATATCATTCATGAAGGTTACTAGTTCATTTTCCTCATCAATATTGGTCACTATGCATTTCATATATCTCTCCCTGTCAACTCTAATATGATTTGGTTTCCCACTATGAGGAAACCAATTATGGGACCAATCTGTAGAAAAATAGCAATTCAATGTTTGATACCAGTCCCTACTTAATATTAGACCATAAAATTATGGAATGTATGCCACCATAATATCATTTGTTTGGAAAACCTTGAGATTATATGATAGTCTAATCAAAACCTCATTCATTTCTCATAATACCTTGACCTTAGTCCTATCTATTTGAACTATTTGTGTAGAAATATTTTGGGCCTTCACCTTTAATATTAAGCATACTGAATAGGGCATGATATTTGATGACGCTCCTGAATAAAATAGACAGTTATGAATATTTTTATTAAATATATAAAAGGTTAAGATGAAAGGAGGTGTATGTGAATTTGAACTGTCTCCAATAAGTATAACATCTGTTGGGTCAATCTTGTCTGAAGAAGAAGTAAGATACTTATATTTTTCTTTACTCTTAGGAGCTTTATTTGTAACAATGGTTTAAGGTAATGGAGAAGTGGGTACTGTATTTAAAGAATTTAATAATCATTTATATTGTTGCTTTAACTTGCTGACTTCATAGAGTAAAATATTTTCTTTGGTTTTCTTCTTATATTCGACAATATTGTACTCAATATTATCAAATACTATTTTTTTTTTTCGATGAAGATGAAGGTAAGGAAGATGATTTAGGTGTAGAATATGAATAACTAGTATATTAATCGAGGGTTTTCTTAGGAATACCTTTATAAGCTAAAAAATCACCTTGAAATTTCTGGCATTTTGAGGGTGCATCTTCAAGTCCTTTACTTACAGTTGTAACAAGAAGAGCTTCTTCTTCCTCTTCAACCAAAGTAGGAAAAATGAAGTCCCATAGTCCATGTGCTTCAGTTAATTCTTCTTCTTTAGTTTCTTCTTCAACAGATTGTACTTTTTCTTCCTCTTCATCATCATCATCAACAACCATTGATATTTGTGAGGTTCGATAGGTAGTAGATGTAGCTTTATGATTTCTTCTAAAAGGTATAAAGGATATCTTTGAAGAACTCTCAAAAACCCGCATCTTTAGATCAACCATTTAATTTGATATAATTTTAGTATCTTTCGCAAGCCTTCCATGTCATAAGAATATTTGGTAGTTTTATTCTTGGGATCTTCTTTGAATGTTACTTTCTTTTCAAGATTTGTTTCCTTAGCCACAACTTTCTTCTCCAGTGCTAACAATATCTTTTCAACTGCCAAGGCTTCTTTCATGTTATCAGTGAGAGATTATTTTTCTGCTCTATCAATAAACATGGCTATATTATAAGGAAGAGCACTAATATACCAATTAACGCATACTTATTCTCCTGGATTTGATGTTTGGACTTTATTCAAAAGTTTTTAAATCTAGAGTTAAAATATTTTATTTTTCATTAGAAGAAATATTGTTATTGGATAAAACATTAATTAATGTGGATGGAATTTAATAATATCCATATTTCTTCAAGAATTTATTTTCAAATGTATCCTAATTATTTATTGATCCAACAGGAAGAGATAAATACCACAACATAACTAATCCTTCAAATGTGTAAGGGAAAATCTTACAAACTACATCCTCCTCAGAGACACCATTAAGATTAATGACCAACATGAAATTATGAAGATGTTCCTCTGAAGCAAGTCCATCATTTGGATTAAATTTTGGTAGCCATATCTATGGATGTTTAGGAATATGATGCAAAGGGAGATTCATAACTACTACCCCTGGATTGTTCCATGGTTTATTTTCCATTTTGGTATTAATAATATGAAATGTGGTAGATGAGCTAGACCCATAATTAGATGTACCTGATGAATGTGAAGTTGAAATATTAATAGATGATGCCCATGCAAAGCTACTAACAATCATAGTACCTATTGGTTTAATATAAACAAAAATATTGGAGGAAATTGGATAGGTTGCGGATGTATGGGTGAAAGAAAACAAAGGTTGGTAGGAAGGTGATAAAGAGGAAAATGGAATAGACTGTCATGAAACTGATGGAATGGTAGGAGTAAGAGGAGGGGAATATTGTGTAAGCATCTTTCTAGTAGCTAAATCAGAACCAATAATTGGTCTTTTCGTATGTTGAGCTTGTAGAGGGAATTCAAAGGGTTTGATTCCAAAATTTTCACTTTGTGCTCTGGTCAGAAATATGGAAGATTTAAAATATGACGTGATACTACCTTCAGAAGGTTTAGGTATATCAACTCATGATTAGGTAATTAATTTTTTTCTCAAAAATAAAATTTCCAAGAAAGTCTTGAAACTAGCATTGTTGGAGTGGGGTCCCCTGAGGTACACTTTTTGGTATCTTTTTGTACAAGTTTTGTATATGCGTGCTGCGTGAACGATTCAAGGGGATTTGGGGCAGGTCAAAGTACTTATTTTTATGTAAAAGGGTTTAAGGGTAAACTACGGGCCTCAAACCATGGTTTGAGACCATAGTATCTACGCACTAGAATAATATAAATAGATAGATCAAGTCTAAGGTAGAACTTAACTTGGTGCGATGATCTAAATATTTATGCATCTGTAATAATTTTGTAAGGGTTTTGTTTGGGTTGGGTTGAAAAGCTCATGCTGTCTATGTGCGCGGAGACCTAGTCCTGGCTGTGTGTGGAGTGCGGACTCCGCTGGCTGTGTGTGCGGAAGGGTTATGTGTAAGGGTAAAGTATGATGTATTGAATTGACTTGCAGATAATATAAAGGAATGATTTTAGCAAAACATTGTGTCTTGATCTGAGTTATCTGCTCTGTTTAAGATCACTTTTCTTTGTGTTGCTTATTTATATCTGCAGGAAAAGACATCTATATTTATGCATGAAGTCACATTGATGATAGAATACATGAATGAATCTGCTTAAGTGATTACTCATTTTTTAGATCTGGATCTGGTTCTGTTATGGTATATCTACGCTAAAGCGATATACTATTATGTATATAATTTGTTAAGTATTGCACACATCTGTTTATGATCGATATAAGTCTGCAATCAATCTGCTTGGAGCCACTTCATTATTTTCTTCCTCAGGGTGTGGAAACCTGGTTCCAGCACCCCCCATACTGCTTCAAGTGAGACTTTGATCTGTGCAAGAAGTTCACTGCCAAAAGGGCTAGTAGTTGGAGGGTTTTTTGGTTGCGCGATAAACTCTCAACCTAGGTTAGGACCCCTTAAGCCAAAAAATGGTTCCGTTGTTGGATCCAGGATCATTTTGATGGAGATTTGATGTTGTGGAACCCTTCGCAAAACGAATTGTAAGATTGGATGGATAGAAATATCCTTGAATTCACACTCCAAGAGAATCGAAGTACTAAGATATCTGATGAAAAGTGCACAACATATTCTTTTGCTCCTTTTCAAATGAGATGCAGGAGAGGTTGTCACGATTGACTGAATTCAATACCTACATGAAGGATGACATAGTCACTTAGTGGACTCTTGAATTGATCCAAAAATTGGAGAAGTTAGACAATAAGATCACCCGTGCAGTAGATCATTGGATCGATTGCCTCTTGGGAGGATTTGTGATTGAATTTTCCATTGATCAATTTGTGTCTTATTTTGAAGCTAAAAGAAGATTTTTCAAGGGTTCTAGAGGTAAGTTCCTTCACTCTTTGAAGTTTTTTCTGAAAATTATATTATGTGAACAAGGCTCTCTATGTGAACATATTGGTTGAATGCCTCAAAGAGGCCCAACTACGTGCAGTGGAAAATTTTATCGTGAAGATCTAGAAAATTTTATTTATAGCCCTATGAAGCATAAATATGATAGTGAAGGTGAACCAGAAGTTAGTAGCTTTAGTGAATCTGAAGCAAAAGGTTCATCACACCAGAAACCCTTGAGTATTTTTCCAAACCCATCCACTCCACTTCTACACTCATATCACAAAACACCCACTCCACCGCGTAGTCCATCTCCACCACCACCTCCACCTCCCCTAGAAGTAGATATGGCCGTGTAAATGAAGTTACATAATTTTAGAGGCATTGGAAATGTAGATACTGAGAACTTTTGGTTTATGAATGAGGTTGTATGGTAGGCTCAACAGGTTAATCATAATGATATTAAGAAAGAGAAACTAGCTACTGCTTTCCAAGATCCCGCATTAGATTGGTACTTCAGGTATATTCAAGAAAACCCTAATGCCACCTTGGACCAAACAAATTATTCCCTAAAAGAGCAGTTTAAGAAGCCTAAGTCATACACGAAGCTAGTGACAGAAATGAAAGAGATTCATCAAGAGGTTAATCAATCTGTATTGGAGGCATACCATAGGCTGAAGCAAAGTATTAGATATCGTATATTTTTCATTGATGATACTTAACATAAGGAATGGTTAATTGCGATGTTTCTCCCGCATCTGCGCCAACCCTTAGGTCAGCAAAATATTGCCACACAGGATGAGGATGTGGAGCAATGAAACTAGAGGATACTTCAACACCTATTGCACTTGGGAATCAATAGATTCAAAATTATTTGGAAGCCATGTATCTAGAGATTCAAAGCCCGTGCAGGGACAAGGGCAAGGAAGTCTGCACAGAGGTCTGGTGAAAAAAATTGTAAATCTATTGGGCACCATAAAGATCAATGTCATGTCTTCAATAATTATCTGAATGCTAGAGGTCCTAGTCCATTGAAGAGTCCAATATGGTGAAGAATATGTCAAATCATTGGATTACATGACACAGATTCCTGCCCAAGGATCAGAAAATATCAACCTGAATTGAAGCAGTTGTTTTGCAGATTCTGTTCGTCACTAGGACATGATGAGCAGCACTGTCACACTTATGATATGATGTTGGATAAAGCTAAAATATATATGATGCAGGCTGAGCCTACCTCACCATCATCCCCTTCTAGGCATGGTGGATTTCAGGGTAGAGGAAGAGGACAAGGAGGTGGATCAGCTGGTCGAGGAAGAGCACAGGTTATTTTCTATAAATGTGGAAATGCTGGTCACTATGCATGCGATTGTACTAATCTAGTGAGAAAATCATGCAGGTATTGTAGACAATTTTATCATGTGATAGAATATTGTCCTATATTAATTGCTAAAATGTAGGAGAAGAAGACGCAGACTCCAACACAAAATCTTCAGATGGTTAGAGTAGAAACCCGTGAAGAAGATCCAGTGTGAATGTGATTACTAGGAGCGGTGTAGCCACTAATGAAGATAAGGGAAAGAAACCAACCACTGATATATGGATCCATAAGGCACCTAAAAAAAATGAAGGATTTGATCTACAATGCGCAAAGGAGAATTTTGTTGAAGTGTAGTAAGAATTTGCAGAAGGTAGCACATCAAAATTAGGTAAACCAATGAAGGAAGTGGGAGGAGATGAAGAGATCAAACCATTTATACAAGCATACTTTAAGTTAATGCACAACGAAAAGGCAGTAGAAAATATTCAGGCTTTGATAGATAATTACGCAGAGAAGGAACAACCAATGGTAGAACAATGAATGGTCAACAAAATATACAAGAAGAAGAAGAGGGCGGGTAGGGAGATGCGTATGAATGCACAAATTGGTGCTTATGATATGGACCAGGTTATTCTAGATCTGGGGTCAGATGCTAATGTTTTACCTAAGAAAACATGGCAGCGCATGAGAGAACCCAAGCTGGAATGGTCTACCATTCAACTGTGCATGGCCAATCAGCAGAAGATCATCCCATTAGGGAGGCTGCTGCAAGTTGTAGTCAGTATCGAGGGTGTTAGGGTGATGTTAGACTTTGAAGTCATATAAATTGTAGATGATAATGACCCTTATCCTACACTGCTAGGGTTGGAATGGGCTATTGACATGGATGCTATTATAAATCTAAAGAAAAGGAGAATGGAATTTGAAAGCAATGGAGTCAGGGTCATTATTCGTCTAGACCCCGTAGAAGGAAAAATATACAAAAAACTAGTGCGCGCTGATGATGATATTGATAAAATATATAAGCTGAATTTGCGTGAGGAATATTGGATTAATCCAATAGCAGATAGAAATCTTAACTGGGAGAAGATGACTCTTGTTTTTCAGATTCTAATGAGTAATTAGAAAATTGGCAGAACCAGTTGCATGAGGTATCTGCGCTATGCTATAATCATGTGACCAGATCTCTGCGATGTATAACATCTGAGGTATGTGAATTACCGCACTATGATGGGTTAACTGATATAAACATGTTTATAGGGGAGCTTGAAAGGATCGTTCCTGAAGGACAAAGATTCCATGCTTTGGATCTCGAATTGCATGCTACACTAGTAAGATGGTGGGAAAATCATAAGGAGAACAAGGAAAAATAGGAGGAATGTGTGCACATGATGAGGTTATGATTTGAATGTCCAAACATAAAAATGAAAGACGTCCACTCTGGAAAAGATGATCCACATAGACATTTGGTGAGATGGAATGAGGTATGGGGCGTAGAACCAAGACTTGAATGGGTCCACATGTTTATTCACACATTAGGGAAGGTACCTATTGAATGGTATTTGGAAACGGAGCTGCGAAAAGGTAATAGTGAATGGTTTGCACTGACAAAGAGTTTTATCCTTACATTCAACTTTGAGAGTGGATTTTATAAGATTCACCAAGATTTGTAGAATATTCAAGAAGCCATATTTGATACAACAAAGCCTGCAATCAAGTGTGCTCCACTAGCATGGGATGAGCATATGAAAGATATTTTGAAGTAAATAAATCTAATAGTTGTGGAATATGAGGGACATTGCACAATTACTAGACCCTCGATATGTCCTAATGTGAATGTTAGACATGTGTGCTCAATGATTGGCCTCGCTGGGTACTATAGGAAACACATTCAGAGCTATGAGTTGATAACTATGGCCATAATTAAATTACTCTGGAAGGGTGCGAAATTCCGTTGGGATGATGAATGTCAGAAGATTTTGTAGTTATTGAGGGAAGAGACATACACTACCCTCTATGCTTTGAATTACATGATCAAGAATCCTGTGATGGGGGGGACGACCTGTAGATGGTTTTCATTAGCTATGGAGTATATACGTAGCACTGTGCGACGCGCACACGGTAGCTACGCAAGGATTGTTGACTAGGTCACAGAAGTGTCAAAAAATAGCTTTTGGAACAATAAATCTGGAAAAGATAGATTTATTACCATTTATAGAAGCATCTATGTTGCATTTAATGAAGGGATTTTTCTAGATTTGG
This sequence comes from Pinus albicaulis, assembly GCA_034641835.2. Classification (NCBI taxonomy): domain Eukaryota; kingdom Viridiplantae; phylum Streptophyta; class Pinopsida; order Pinales; family Pinaceae; genus Pinus; species Pinus albicaulis. Next base: position 1,763,878,976 of record CM076578.1, read on the forward strand.
GACCGTTTTGTCATTTATGGAGACACATTAATGCAGAAGGAACTGTTGAGGACACACCACAAGTATAAATATGAACTTTGGGGTCACAATAGCTCCCTTTTCTTTCTGAGTGAATTATTTTCTTCGAGCTCTCTGATTTTCGTTACATACTCTGTGTCTATGTTTAGTTTGGATCTAGGATTCGAGGTAGAGTTGCGGCGTGCAGGGTTGAGTTATGTAATTCCAGGCAGTATGATGCCCACATGATCTGGAGATGACCCTATTGTGCTTGATGTCCCTGTTATTGAAACATCCACTCCCATGAAGTCTAAGAAGGGGAAGTCATCTAGAACAAGAAAATCCTCGAGGGAGAAGAATCCAGAGCTGCGCTCCACTGCGGCTGAGCATTTGAAAAGGCCTATGTCAGAGCTCCTAGAAACCATTATGGAAGAAGAGGAGGATGTGGTCGAAGTGGCCCCATTCTTGTGGTTTCTGACCTATGTCGCACCACGCAAAATGACGGTCAAAATACCCAAAGATCTTGACAAAGTGAGCACGAGCATCCAAATACCATTGATCCCAGAAAACATCTCGATGGAAGGGGACATGTTTGCTAGAGTAACACAACTCAGAATGGAGGATTGGGACATTGCAGACGTAGAAAAATTTCCTAAACTCGCGCCACAGCTACATCTTGACCAAGTCCAGTATGAAGGGGGAATTGTGCACCTAGAGCCAAATAGATGGGTGTTGGGTTTGCATAAGGTAGACCTGTTAAATCTACTGCAGATCCCTCACTTTGGGTGCAACCCAATAAATGACATCTGCGTCCAGTGATTGTTTGCGCTTGTGCATGATGGTGCATTATGGTTGGGAGAGCATATTCCAATAGATGCTGCATTGATCCAGAGGATCACTGGTTTAACTTCTAAAGGCACAGATCCAAATGCGGATTTTGGAGGAAAATCACAAGAAAAATCCATCGCAGACCAGATCAAGAAGAAGTATCAAGTCTCGTGGAAAAGCCGAGGCTTTGTGGTCAGCGAGATAAATGACTCAGCTATTTAGTTTAGCACGCTCATCTTGGCCTGCAAGATGATGCGTAAATTTAGACTGAAGGAGGTGCGTGTGCATGCGATTGCTCTTGTAGGACAGTGTGAGAAGGTATTAATTTAAAAGTGGTCTCATTATTTGTGCAAGGAGTTTTTGGAAAATGTGCGCGAAGCACAGGAAGAAGGTAAGCAATTTCACTATGCTTGGATGTTGTTGTTGATCGCATTGATTATGTGGAAGACCCCCAAGAAAACCCAATTTTTGGAGATCGAGCCACAAATGTGTGAGGCCATGCGGTACGCGACACTTTGGAAGTCTTCAAACCCCATGCGCATTAAGGAGAATAAGATTTTCTAGGTCCTTTATGATGCCTCGCTATATCAGGCCGTGCAGTCTAAGCCGAGGCTGTCTCCAACACTCTATGAGTAATACAAGATGATAGTCGACTTCAAGGCCACGTTCCACAATATGCATATCTGTGTGAAAGGCATCATGAAGGGAGTTTGGTACGAGTTAACCTACTTGGTCACAGAGGATGATCTGATCCGAGTCACTACAGAATGGCCACCAGTGTGGTTGGATTCTGGTGCATCCACTTCTATAACCAAAACACCAACGAAGCCATGCACTGGCACTCAGCCAGAGAAAACGACATAAAAGGTGACTGAGAAACCTCACGAGAAAGAAGCCACGCTGACCACCACTATCGAGACTATCAACCTAGAGAAAGACGCTTAGCCCGAGAAAAAATGGTACTGCACCAAAAGATACAGTGGAGGAGGTAGAAGCGTAGACATCTACAGGAACAAAGCACGACTCTCAGGCCACTGGTGCATCAAGAAAGAAAAGGAAGGGATCTAAATATGCTGGACATGAGGTCTTGATGCTGACGAAGGAAGATTTGAATGAGATTGCTAACACAGTCACGTATGAGACTAAGGATTGCTAGAAAAATATGGAGGTGCAGTATAAGACTATGTTGGAAGTTGTTCAGGCTGGGATCCAAGAACTCAAAATGAAAGCAAGCCCGATACAAGCGAGCATTGATCAGGCGAGCCAGAATAGCACACAAGTCACCAACACGCAGCCATTAGATATAAAATTACCAACAACGGGGGATGCTCATCTTGTGGAAATACCCACACCATCCATTCATGTGGATGCCAGCTGACGCGCTCAATTCCATGGTACAGGTGATATTAACATTAACTTGTCTGTTTTACCTATAGGAAAGCTGCACTTAATGCATACCATGATCACCAATGAACTTCAGTTTCGCAAGGATGTTTCTCACACATCTGCGAAAGAATCCAAGAAGCAAGCCACAGATGCACATCAGAAACAACAAGTCGCAGAAGTGGCCTACATCGTAGCCGAAGCTTAGTATGCTGCGCTCGAAGCCAAAATTCACCAAGTCTGCAGCGATGTTCCAACAGTCCTGGCCACATCGGCTCGAGAAGAAAAATTGGAAGGACTGGATGCTGCCCTGAAAACATCACGCACTAAAGTGCAGATCATCCATGCAGAGTTTGAACATGAAATCACGGATCTATAAAAGAAGTTGCATCCTGAGAATCCCCTTGAAGTCTACGCAAAAAGGGCAATAAAAGTTAAACAAACCACAGACAGTATTGCTGCTGCAGTCACCCAGTGTGAAAACCTATTGGATGAGGCTATGGGCGTATGGATGTCCGTGGAGAATGATCATGTAGTACAGCAACTCTGCAACGAGTTGCACCAGAAAGAGAAAAAAATTGTTGAGATCCTGACAGTGGCGCCGACCCTTTTTCTTCCACAACGCCTCACCCGTATACAGGAGGGACGGATAATCCAGACAGAGATTGAAGACCTGCGTTGTAAAGAATAGTTGCTAGAGGCACGTATGAAACCATGGGCTAAGGAGGCTCTGCAGCTTTCACAAACTCTGGACAATACATTGAAGGAGATTTAGTAGACGCATCACAGTATAGAGATGGCCACTAAAGGGCCCACCACGGATAAGTTAGTTCTACAAGCGCAGGGAGCTACGACACAAAGTTTGGAAATGGTGCTCCCTCTGAAATATTCTATCAACGTGCTCCAAGCCAAGCTTAAGGAGTAGACGCCTTAATGACTCGGGATGAGTCACATGTTTGTGTTTGGGGCCTATTGTAGCGGGGTCCCCTAGGGTACACTTTTTGGTATCTTTTTGTACAAGTTTTGTATATGTGTGTTGCGCGAATGAGTCAAGGGGATTTGGAGCAGGTCAAATTACCTATTTTGATGTAAAAGTGTTTAAGGGTAAACTGTGGGCCTCAAACTATGGTTTGAGACCATAGTATATGCATGCTAGAATAATATAAATAGATAGATCGAGTATAAGGTAGAACTTGACTTGGTATGATGATATGAATATTTATGTGTCTATAATACTTTTGTAAGGGTTTTGTTTGGGTTGGGTAGAAAGGCTCTTACTGGCTATGTGCATAAAGACCTAGTCCTGGTTGTGTGTGGACTTCGCTGGCTGTGTGCACAAAAGGGTTATGTGTAAGGGTAAAGTCCGATGTATTGAATTGACTTGAACTAATATAAAGGACAGAATTTGGCAAAACATTGTGTCTTGATGTGAGTTATATGTTCTGTTTAAGATCACTTTGCTCTGTGTTGCTTATTTATATCCGTGCAAAAAGACATTAGTATTTATGCATGAATTCACATTGATGATAGAATACATGAATGAATCTACTTAAGTGATTACTCATTGTTTAGATCTGGATCTGGATCTGTTATGTTATATCTATGCTAAAGCGATATGTGATTCTGTCTATAATCTGTAAAGAATTGCACACATTTTTTTATGATCAATATAAGTCTGCAATCAATCTTCTTAGGGCCACTTCATTATTTTCTTCCTTAGGGTGTGGAAACTTGGTTCCAGCAACCCCCCATATTGCTTCGGGTGAGACTTTGATCTTCGCAAGTAGGTCATTGCTGAAAGGGCCAATAGTTGGAGGGTTTTTTGGTTGCCTGATAAAATATAAACCTAGGTCAGGAACTCTTAATCCAACAAGCATCGATTCGAAGTGCTCATCATTCTAAATCCAATGACGTTTATTTCACCTTAATCTGATGTCGTATGCTCAATTTATCGCGTTCTGATCGTTTGGCCCAACTAAAAATGAGCAGGTTGCTGACCTGGTAGCTAACTGGGATTCCATACTATTGACATCAACCAGAGTGACTGTTCAGGTATGAACCAAATAGGTTCTGACTCTTGGCATCTCCTGGTTCGTCAGTTTGGATGGTCAAATTTATTGGTTCGTGATTGATTGATGTGGATCAATGGAAGAGTGCCACATGGCCCAATCATGGGCTGCCATGTGGCACCCCAAGGGGCTATATAAAATTTTAGTATGGTTGGTCGGAGGCTCGGGCAGGATCAAACCCCCGACCTTTGGTCGAAAAACACAACACTCTACCAAGTCCGCTTCGAGGTTTCTTAATAACCATGGTATAAAACTTGTATTTAAATTTTACCATGCACCCATTTGGGAGGAGGGACCTGGGTGACAACCCCCACCCCCGGTCCTAGTGACACCGTATGACCTCAGGCACCAAAGAATGAGGGGCTCGGGGTGTAGCTCGACCCCTGGTCACCAAACTTGCCATAGGACCCTCGACAATGGAGAACGCGCCAGTGGAAAGGGGCTTGGACATAGCCTTGAGCTAGGAATATGGGGCACCCACAAGGCCACGTCGAGAGCTAAAGGATCCAACAGGAGGAGGATAGTTTATAGCCCATCCCATGGTCACATCTCTACTGACGAGACCATCGGATTTCCAAGAAGGTGTTAAGGTAAAGGGCTCGATGGAGGCTCTAGGACCTATGGCCACCCATATGACATAACGCGTGGAGGTAAGGGGCCCAATAGGAAGGGTGGGCCATTGGCCCGACCCTTGGCCTCATGGCACGATATGAACACACTGCCCAAATTTTAAGGTGCTACACTAGAGGGTGCAAGCGTTAAGGCCCAGCCCGCGGACACAAGCCCATGTTGCCTTATTTTTCGTCCTTAAGGGTTATTGAACAAATTAAATTTCTAACAAATTGCATTGTCGAAGGGCGAAATTGTCATCTCGTTAGTGGAAGATAGGGTGGATTTGTAGGACGGTTAGTCCGTTTTTCCGATTTGTAGGATAGATAATAACAAAACTACATGGAGAGCTTGTAGATCCATATCTTTGGGAGTTTTTTTGGCCAATTTGAGCTCAAGAAGAGTCCACCTAGGGGTTTTTAGACATTCTGGATCCAATGGTGACCTCAATTTTTTGATTTGAGCACATCTAAGGAGAATTTTTGCAGGTTCAATTCCAATGGTGCATGGATCAATCAATGTTTTGGAACAGTTATTGAAGGTGTTTGAGCATGGAGAAGGCATGGTAGGGGTTTTCTTACCTTCAAAAGTTTACTGCAACAACTGTTACTTGCAGGGTTAAACTCATATTTACTTTTATCACTATGTCATGTGGAGGAAAGCTTTGTTTTTGTACTTCAATGTGTAATTGAAGTGCTTTTGCGCTCATCCATGCTCAATATTAGTTGGAATATAGGGTATTTGTAGGAGACACCTTGTGTTACTGAAGTTTTCATGACTGGATGTAAGTTTTCATGATGTTCATGTGAGATTTATTTGTAGGAGAAAATTTCCTTGAAGGGTAAATAACCACATGTTTTATCAACAAACTTTTATGTACTTTTTAGATTAAATATATAGAGTGGTCTAGCTATGTTGGCATACCCGAAGATGTATCACAGGAGGGGTCAAGTTCGTCACAAAATCCTTTGCTATGATCTTCATGAATTCCTTTATGAGTTATGTGATGTGATGTTACTTATGTTTAAATTTACATGTGAAAACTAACTCATAACTTGAAGAGACCTGTTTTGTTTTAAGAACCATTTTTCCTTGCAAAGCGTCAATGAACGATCATTTTTAAGAAGGATAAGTTATTCTCCAATTTTATATCAGGTGGTATTAGAGAAAGGTTTGACCAAGATGTAGGAATGGGAAAGAAGAGTTTCCGAGAGTTAAAGGAGTTGAATTTTTATCTCGTATGGAGAACATATAATTGAGAAGAATGTTAGAAATGGCTGAATAGGAGAAGAGTCATATGCACCTTAAATTACAACATGTGCTTGAGGAACAATTTGCTGAAATTTCCACTCATGTAACATAAAAATACACCTGTAGAATGAAACCAATATGTGGTCATGGTTCAAAATATGGTTATGGAATTGATGAGGAAGATGATGCCTATGCAGTTTTCAAAAATCTCCGAAATTCTCATCATATTCCAGTTGGTAAGAGTGGGTAAATAGAGTCATCTGCAATGTCCTCTTCATCATCAAAAGCTAAAAATATAAATGGAAATTTTAAGGAGGTATAAGAATTTCAATTACAATTCCTTATGTTTATGTTCAAAAAACTCTTTTTCAGCATTTGAGAAACATACCAAATCCATTGGTATGAATTTTCTTTCTAAAATGGGTTATGAAGGAGGAGGCCTCGACATAAATGGGAAAGGGATCACCAATCTAGTCATGGTAAAAGAGAGACAAAAGTATCAAGGATTGGGATATGGTAAAAGGGATTTTGGAGAATTCCATAAATGGTTTGAGGCACCACATTCATCAAAGGATGATATGCTACACCAAGATGTTGGTGAAAATGTCCATTTGTCTCCCAAGAAAGATGAATGCTTGAAAGGACATTGCATGTCATCGTCCACCCCACATCGTCGAAGCTACAACACGAGAGACATGTATAGATCTCATGGGTGTTTTCCAAATGATGGTAATTTGACTATTTGTAGACCAAGAACCCCTATACTTTCTGTGATGCATTTTACCATTGTGTGGTTGTTTGTGAGCAACACAAAGAATGGATCAGATTTTAGTCATCAAGCACAATGAATCTCCTTTGCATGAGAGGACTTATTTTTTAGCAAGAAAGATAAAGTTCCTTTGTACCCATTGCAAGATGCATGGGCATGGAAATGAACCGTTGTTGGAAGTTACATCTAGAGCTTTGTTCTAAGAAGGGAAAAGAGATTATGAAACCTAGTCCAAGGGAAGCAAGAGGTGGAAAAGAGGACTCACAGAAATCCTAAAGCAACCTTCAAGGAAAATATGATGCAAAAAGAGAACCCATAAGCCTAGGAGAGGCAGAGATTGGGTAGATTGTTTGTAAAGTTGGTTTGTAAATTTGTAATTACTTTTTGTTGTTTACTTGTTTGGGTACTTTTGTAAAGTGAAAAATAATATTAATTATGTGCAAGAAATATTTGTTTTTTATTGACATTATGTTATTGGATGTTTACAATTCCATATGTTTAAGGAATTTTGGAATGCACAAGTTGTCGTTAAAATTTTTTCTACAAGTTTGTCATGTACTTCCCGATGCAAGTATTCAAGATGAAACTTGTTGTGAATAGAATATTTGTTTTAATATTGTACAAGATGACTATGTTTTTGTAGGAAAATCCAATTATGTCATTGAATTTTTGTAGCAGTGTACTTTTATGTACAAGCTCAGTTTGAGGACGGTAAAGCAAGTTTATGTTTCTTACGATTTCCAAGATGGATTCAAGTTTATATTCAATAGTTGAACTTCAAGATAAAGTTTCTTTTGAGTTGTGAAAAGATGAGATTAAAAAGAATGTTTAGATTCCACTCATCAACGTTGCATTCCTGTATTAGTGATAAGAATTTTGGCTTGATTCATAACAGGATCGTAGGTCTTCATGAAGAATATAGGTGAAGTCCCTTCATTGGGGCTTGAAGGGAACCAATTGAAAATTAAGAATTTTGGATTGAGTTTTTGGGTTATTTTGAGCTTCAACCTCAGTTTATTTATTAGGGAAGTAAAATTTTGGAGTCCAAAAGTTCTGAGTGTGGAGGTGTGATCAGGTGATAAATTTTTTGCTCAAAAATGAAAGTGCCCAGAAAGTCTTGAAACCAACATCAGGTTAAATTTCTCATCGTTCTGAATCCAACAATGTTTGTTTCACCTAAATATGATATTGTATGCTCAACTTATCATTTTCTTATCGTTTGGACCAACAACTGAAAAATGAGCATGTTGTTGACTAGGTAGTTGACTGGGATTCCGTACTGCTGACATCACCCAGGGTGACTGTGAAGGTACGAACCAACCAGGTTCTGACACTTGTCATCTCTTGGTTATTCAGTTTGGTGGTAAAATTTGATTGGTTCGTTATTGATTGATGTGGACCAATGGTATAGTGCCATGTGGCCCAATCATGGGCAGCCACGTCTGGCGACCCAAGCAGGATCGAAATCCCAACCTCTGGTAAAAAAAAAAAACCCTCTACCAAGTCCGTTACGATGGTTCTTAATAACCATGGTAAACATCTTGTATTTAAAGTTTACATGACACCCATTTGGGAGAAGGGGTTGGGTTACCAGCCCCAACCCCTAATCATGGTGAATGCATACGACCTCAAGCACCAACGAAGAAGGGGTTCGGGGTCTGGCTCAACCCATGGTCACCACACTTTCCATAGTACCCTTGGCAACGGAGAACACAACAACAAAAAGGGGCTTGGCGTTAGCCCTAGACTTGAGAATATGGGGCACCCATAGGACTGTGTCGAGATCTGAAGTTGCCAATGGGAGGATGCTAGTGTATAGTGCAGCCCATGAGACTACCAAATTTTCAGGAAGGTGCTAAGATAAAGGGCTCGATGGAAGCTACTGGCATTATGGTCACCCATATGACCCGACGCGTGGAGTTAAGGGGCCCAACGGGAAGGGAGGTTCGTTGGCCCGACCCTCGATCTTGTGGCATGATATGATGACACCGCCTTAATTTTAAGGTGCTATGCTGGTGGGGGTGGGTGTTAAAGCCTAGCCCGCGGCCACAGGTCCCATGTGGCCTTATTTTTCACCCTTAAGGGTTATTAGACGAATTAAATGTCCAACAAATTGCAGTGTTGGAGGGAGAAATTTTCACCTCGTTAGAGGAAAAAAGGGCAAATTTGTAGGATGGTTAGTCTATTGGTCCGATTTGTAGGACATATAACAACAAAACTACATGGAGAGCTTGTAGAGCCATATCTTTGGGAGTTTTTTTTCCAATTTGAGCTCGAGAGGAGTCCATTGAGGGGTTTTTGGACATTCCGGATCCAATGGTGACCTATATTTGCTGATTTGATTATATATAATGAGACTTTTTGCAAGTTCAAGACCAAGGTTGTATGGATCAATCAATTTTTTTGAGAAGTTCTTGAATGTGTTTTAGCATGGAGAAGGCCTTGTAGGGGTTTTATTACCTTCAGAAGTTTACTACAACAATTTTTACTTGTAGGGTTCAACTCATCTTTACTTTTCTCACTATGTCATGATGAGGAAAGATTTTTTTATGTCCTTCAATGTGGAATTGAAGTGCTTTTATGATCATGTATGCTCAATTTCAGTTGGAGTATAGGGTATTTGTAGGAGACACCTTGTGTTGTTGAAGTTTTCATGATTCTCTGTAGGTTGTCATGATGTTCATGTGAGAGTTATTTGGAGGAGACCATTTCCTTGAAGAGGAAATAACCACATGTTTTATAAGGAAAATTTTATGTACTCATTTATACACTGAATATATGGAGTGGTATAGCTATGTTGGTAGGCCCGGAGATGTAGCCCAAGAGGGGTCAACTTCGCCACCAAATCCTTTGTTATGCTCTTCATGAATGCCTCTTTGAGTTATGTGATGTGATATTACTTATGTTTAAGTTTACATGTGAAAAATAACACATAACTTGAAAATACCTTTAGAAAACTTTCTTTGTGTTAAGATCCATTTTTCCTTGGAAAGTGTTAGTGAACGATCATTTTTAGGAAGGAGAAATTCTCCTCCAATTTCAGATCAACCTATTCTCCAGAAATAGAAATGTCTTCAAGTTTATGGATAATGGTTTGGATTTCAGTAGGTTCAACAAGTTGAGTAGGGAGAGGAGTATTTACCGAAGGTTCACTAGAAGTTCTTCTTAGAGGACTAGGATATTTATGAGAAGGATGTGAAACTTCTAATTCAATAGGTGGAGAACAAGAAGGGGATCTAGAATTTGATTGTGAGGGTTTGGGTAGAGATTGACTCATGGAATGGATGCTTGATTTAGTATGTGATATTATTACCATTAAAATTCTGATGGCCCTCCTTCTATCAACAAAAATGTTGATGGCCAAAATTGATCGCATCAACATTTGGGAATCCACCCAATCAAAGCCCCAAATCAAACTCTTTTCCATTGAAATTGGTGGTTCTGAATGGTATTATGGGTCCAATTAACCGTGACAAATAGTGTATGGGATGTGAGGTGGATGGGGATGATAATTTGTAAAATAGTGTATTAACTTATTAAAAAATAAAACTAATCTAATATAATTAATTTTTTACCCGATCAAGTTAAATATATGTGCTAAAATGATAACATTTTTTTATGACAATATATATTCCCATAAATCAATGTCGTTTAAGTAAATTAAAGAATTGATTTGATTAAATAGTCAATCAAATCAATTCTAAGCTCATCACATATAAACAAAGATTTCGTTATTCACTATATGATATATAATTTAATTATTTACACATAAAAAGTGATAATGCTAGAATCAATGAGAGCACACACATGAATAATTTATATTTACTTAAAAAAATTCCTTAAAAATAAAGTACACACAAAATAGATAGAAGTACCCATACTGTTGAAAATATTTACATGCTAGAATTGAAAAATTTAGAACCCTTTGCAATGAGTTCGAAGAGGAACGTAAAGAGTTATTTACAATAAAGATAGAAGTTGCTCTTCCTACAAAACATAGTTACCGATCAAATGAGAACTATTACCTCAAAACGAGAACTCTAGCCCAAAAAAACTAAAAAAACATGAAAAAAAACCCCAAAATGAAAAGTGTGTCTTCCAAAACGCACTGTTTTTTTTAGGGTCAAATTTCAACATTTTTTTTTAAAATTATGCTAAAAATAATTTTTTTTTCTTGAAAAATGGATTGAAAAAACACCCCTGAAACAAAAAGTGTTGATGGTGGAATAACATCGCAAATTTTTTGTGTGCAAAAAACAACTTGAAAACGAAAAGTGTTGATGTTGGAATAACGTCGCCAATTTTTTGTGTGAAAAAAAAAATCTCAAAACAAAAAGTGTTGTCGCTGGAATAACATCGTCAATTTTTTTGTCCAAAAAACACCTTGAAAATGAAAAGTGTTAATGTTTGAATAACGTCTTTTTCTTTTCACAATAAATTGTCAACAATTTTTATTAATGACATTAAAGATAAAATATCATGACTCTGAAAAACCTTAAAATTTCAACGATAAACATGACATTAAAGATAAAATATCAAGTCTTAAAATTGCAAGAATTTTTACGCATAGTATTAAAGATAATCTATCATCATGTCTCTGAACAGCCTTGAAAATCCAAGGATAACATTGAAGATAAAATATCACCTTTATGATAATAAAATTCCAACTATTTTTAGGCATTGTATTAAAGATAAAATATCACTTGAAAAAAAAAAAAAAAAAAAAAACACACAATTAAAAAAAAAAAAATTAAAATTAACCAAAAAAAAAAAAACACTATTTTTTTAAGCAATAAAATAATAATAATAATAATAACCACATAATTAAAAAAGATATAAAATAAAATAACTAAAATAAAAATTTTAAAATTAGTTAAAATTAAAAGTAAAATAAAAATAAAATATTATAATAAATCTTCCGGGAAATCACATAAGAAATTATCTTGATGATGAACTACATTCAGTAGTTCAAAACACATTGGTTCTAAAATTTCTTCTGTGATTTCCCGAAAGATTTATTATAATATGATATGGATCACAGAAGTTTACGCTCTCAAATTAAAATAAAAAATAATTTAAATTTAAAAAAAAATAATAATTTAAAAAGCAAATAAAAATAAAAACTTTAAAATAATAAAAATTTAAATTAAAAAAAGAAAAAAAAAAGAAAATTTAAATTAAAAAAAAATGCATATAAATATATGAAAAATATTTTTTTAAATAAAAAAATTAACAAAATTCATTTTTTTTAAACAAAAAAAACAAATTAAAAAAAATAAAGAAAATTCAAATTAAAAAAAATATTAAATATAAAAAAACAAATAAATTAAAAAATACAAAATATATTAAAAAAAATAATAATAAATAAATTTGATTTTTTTTTTTAAATAAAAATAAAATATAAAAAAAAAAACTAAAAAATAATTAATTAAATATTGGAATAAACTGCACCGCCAGCGCTCTAGGGGCTGTGACGTTTGGCCGACGAGCCATGGTCCCGAGGGCGGCTAGGGGTCGATTCCCAGAATCAACCCTAGGGCCACGTCGACGAGGGTCGATTCCCTAAATCTACCCCCAGAGCGACGGGGTTCAATTCCTAGAATCGACCAAAGGGCGGTGGGGGTCGATTCCCAGAATCGACCCGAGGGTGGCGGGGGTCGATTATGGGAGTCCACCCCCGCCGCCCTTGGGGCTGCGGGGCTTGACCGATGGGCGACAGAGATCTGGTACTCCACGACACCCAAGGCAGTGACAATGCTGTTTATTCCAATATTTAATTACTTTTTTTTATTAGTTTTTGATTTTTAATTTTGATTTATTTATTTTTTTAAATTTATTTTTTAAATATTTTTATTTTTTATTATTATTTTTTTTAATTAAAATTTTGTTATTTATTTATTTATTTTTAATATTTTTGTTTTATTAATTTTTTTAATTCATTATTCAATTTTAATTTTTTATATTATTTTGTAGTTTTAAAATTTGTATTTTTATTTTTAAATTCACTAATTTTTAATTTTTTTAATTTTAATTCTAAAAATTTGTTTTTTTTTTTTAATTTTTAATTTTTTTAACCTAAGAAAAACAAAGATTTTTTATTTTTTGTATTTGAATATATATATAATTTTTTTTAAATTAAAAATAAAAATAAAAATAAATAAATAAATAAATATATAAATTAAAAATAAATAAATAAAAATAATAAAATAAATAAAAAAATAAAAAAAATACTATAATATATATATATATATATTAATAAATTAATTTTTTAATCTAAAAATTAGCCATTAAAGATTAAATTGAATTTTCAGACTCAAATTGTTATCCTAACGTCTAGTTTAGTCATTTCTACATCTATTTAAAAGTAACGTTTGGATCTGATCTCTTACCTAGTCCTTGATGATGAACCACGCTGGTTGGTTCGAAACACGTCCTATTGACATTGTTCTCTGTCATGTGATTATTACCGAAAGAATCCTAAATATGTACGATGGATCACAGAAGCCAAAATTCCAATAATATTAAATTTTTGTTGTTTTAAAATTTTTATTTGAATGTTGTTTTTAATTTTTTAATTTAAATTTTCGATTATTTTTAATTTTAGTATTTTGATTATTTGATTTTTTTCAATTTTTATTAATTTTTTATTTTTTTATTTTATCATTTTCTTTAATTATGCTTTTTTTATTTTTTATTTTTTTTATTTTTAACTTAAAAAAATTGTTTTTTTTGGGTTAATTTTTATTTTTTTGTCTTTAAATCATGAGTTTATTATTATTATTATTATTTGAATTTTTTGTGATTTTTCTTATTTATTTTTTAATTTTTTTGATTAATTTTTTTAATTTTTAGAAGTTTTTTTGTTTTTTTACACTTTTATTGGTTTTTTTCATTTTTTTTAAAATATTTTTTTTATATTTAATTTTGTTGTTATGTTTTCTTATTTTATTTTTATGTCTTATTATCAAGATGAAAATCACCACTCTAAACAAAAAGCATTAATGTTACATCAAAACTTTTCAAAATTAGCATGAAAATCATTAACATTTTAAAACAAACGTTCATAGTTGATAAATAAAAAGATTTAAAGTGCTAAAAAATGACCATTTTTCTAAATCAACATGATATTTAAAAAAAATCAAAGAAAATTTAAAGTTCCAAAAATATGCTAAAAAAAAGAAGGTTATTCTACATCACCACTTTTCAAAATCGACATGAAAATCATGACATTTAAAAAAAAAATTCATAAGAAAATTTAGAGTGCCTAAACTATGCTAAAAAAAAGGGTGATTCAACATCATCACTTTTCAAAATCGGGTGTTTTTTTTTCTACCTCAAAAAAACGGGTACTAGGTAATTTTCTCATTTGATCGGTAACTATGTTACAAATGCTAAACTAAAACATAAAAAAATTAATCATAAAAAGAAATTGGTTGCAATGACTCTTAGCTGGTTAAGGATGAGCTAATCATTCTTTTCCATATTTTTTTTAATGTCTAGAAGAATCACTAGCTTTGGAGGGGAATGCGACTTGATTTGCATCTGGCTGCTGAAGATAGCCTCTCACAATGGTGGAAACATCTGAATGGAGATGTTGGTAAGTGACTTTAAAACTAACCAATTGGTGTGAGGTTTGACCAAAAAATTCTAATTGGATTTGAGATCAACTTTGGTCAATTGGTTAATATTTTTAGTGAATTCGCCCCCTTGTTCAATCAAATTCTTATAAAACTTTCAACATTTGGAAAGGAATCCTCTGGACAAGTAGAGATAATATTTGATTCAATTAAGGATTCATTAATGGATCAATTAGGGAATTTGACATTTCACGAGCATCACTGATGAGTTTTTTAACTGAGCATATGTTGGCTTTCCATCCCTTGAAAATGACTGATTTATGCATTTCATCAATTTTGGGAAAGTTAGATTTCCTCCCTTCAACATTGTTTTGCCACTTTAACATTTCATTAAGATCCTTCTTGGCTTCATCATAACATGAGATCATTTCTACTAACTCATTAGTCAGAGTATTTCCAAATCTGCATTATTCTTGAATCAAACTCAAATTCTCACAAAATAGTTGTTGTTGCCTTTGTAGTTGTACATTTAAATCATGGGCCTCCTATTTGAAATTCTTTAGTTGAAGGGTCCCGACCTATAATTTTTCTAGTTTTTGTTGAGATTATTGGAGTTTTTTATCTTTTTCCTTGATCTCCTATGCATGTTGAATATGAAGAGAATTGAACTACTATTGCAGTTTTGCCATTGCAATCTCCTTTTGATCTAATTGAGCTTTCCATTGTACTCTCAATTGTTCTTCCTTATTGATGAATTCTTGTTCCATGGTGGCAATCTTCTCATCTTTATCCCTTATCAATTATTGTACTTCAACCACTCTATCGATGGTAGTAGAAGCACATGCACCTATGAATTTTGTTAACTTTCCAAGTTCATTAGCAGGGGAAAATGAAGTACCTTTCTAGAGAACTTCAAGAGAATCAGGTTGTGAAATTTTCCATGGGACTAAGGCCTGCGAATCCTCTATCTTCCTTTTCTTCCTTCCTATTTTTACCAATGCTTTGTGCATAAGTATGTAAAAAATTTCCATTGGAGGGATCTCTTCAATGTTGAGAAAAATCTCTAAAGTAGGATTGAATGGAATAATATCTACTTCAGGCTGGGTAACCAATGGTTTCTTCTCAACTGTAGATTTCTCTTGCATCTTGTACTTTTGATAAGAGGAATTACTCAATGGATTTTGCTGTTGAAAAATAATTTCTCCCTCTAGGATCTATTTCCCTTGTTCACCTTGCTTGGATTTTTACAAGGCCTGATCAAACTGGAACTAGACCTATTCGATGCTTGGCTCTACTGTATGCATCTCTCCTCTGGGATTTGAAGAACTAGTTGTTGTTGTTTTTTGTTGTTGAGGAGGAACCACTAGTTGGGAGGAACTCTCCTGCTGAGTAGATGGTCTAGTGTCCTTTAAAGATATGTTTTTTCGTATAGGAAGTTGCAAAAAATATAATGGTAAGGGGGCTAGTCTTGAATTTCTAAAAGCGAGGAACTATTCTTGCTCCTGAACTGATAATTTCTCATCCACCCTATTCAAAATTGAATTATAATAATATTCTTTGGAAAATAAGTCATCAAACTTATTTTTTTCATGGAGGAATCTTGTAATACTAGATGTTAGGGCCTCTTGTTTCGCTACTCCATCTTTGTCATAAGGCCTAGTCGGAATGGTGCAATACATTAATACCTCAATAGGTTTCAAATCCTTCTTAGCATATCCATAATTGGCCTAAGAAAATATTCCAAAAGGTAGAGGGAATTGAGGCCAAAATTTCCTGTTGGAGTCTTTTAAGGCTTTGGTAATTCCATGAAAAACCCTTTGATATGCTACTTCCATGCATAGAAGCTTGTCTGGAACATAAAGTGGCAATACATGTGGGTGTGAATAGCTTCCAAAGACTCTGATATATGTAAATGACTCTTCACCAATCCAATTCCCATTTTTCTTAAGGTTTTCCATAGCTTCTTGAGACACCCTAGGGGGTTTGGTTTCAAATATAACTTCATAAATTGGGGTCATGCCCTTGTGACAAATTTGATAAAAATGACCAAAATAATTTGTCTCCTAGAGTACATCGTGATAAATATGAATTGGTGAGGTTTCATAGATGGTCCAGTTCCATCCCATTGCTGGATAATCAAGAGAATAACACAGAGAGTCCATGATGTAGGTTGATATATAAGATGGATGGATTTTATTATCTGACTATGGGTGGAACAAAAATCCAAAATGTGTTTGGCCAAATTTTTGGGTAGTATAGTGGCCCAATAAAAAATGTACCCCTGAGAATCCCCATAAATTAAGGAATCCAAATTGCCAGGGAATTCATATACATTTGGATATGTGTGTAATCTACAAATCATGGTAGCAACTTGACTAAAAGGAGAAGTGAGTGAGTTTATAAAGTACTTACCATATTCTTGTTTTTTGCGTTTTTTTGGGCCACTCTTCCATTCTTTAATAGAATCAATCATATCCCCATGCTTTTTAAAGAAGTCCTCATACTTTTTATCATAGATGCATTGAGTGTTTGGCAAGTGATACAGCTCCTGAAAGGATTTTGATGTGAATAAACCAATTGTGGTGTCTTTTTGAGTGTGGAAATTTATTTCTGTAATGTTTATAGTTTCAACAACCCATCTAACCATATATGTATAGGTTAAAATCTGAGGCCTTGCTCTATTTATATGCAAGAAAGAGTTTGTCATGTCTTGTAGAGTTGCCTCTGAAGTTGGGGTTTCATCATCGACTACAATAATTTTGACTGTCACCTTGGGGCCTTCATCTTAAAAATATTTGTAAATAGCTTCCCACGAGGAATGTCCTAAATTATTGGTACAAATTGTATCTGTAAATAGTCCCACTCCCAACAATAGTTTCTCTGAATGGGCTGGCCGGTTGTTGTACATGCACCTACTTTTTCCCCTTGGATTTCTTCATTTCTTCTTGATGAGAGGAGTCAAAGCTTCCCTGCAAAATTCAAAGATATTAATGGAACAAATATGTTACGGAGAAATAAAACGGAATGACCAAATGATAGTTTGAACTATGTTAAATGAACTATCTCCTAATCATAAACATGTCGGCCCATATTATGAATAAATTCATTTAGTTGATTGGAGAATAAGGAGGTGGTGGACCACTTGATAGATTCCCCATCATACCCTGGGAGTATAAATCCCATAAGAAACCTAATTGGAATTTATAAAAGTTTACAAGGATCCAAGATTCCATGGAATACATGAGAATCAATAGAGTGTAGGCTCAGAATTGAGAAACCCCATAAGGAATTATTAAAAAGGCACAAGGAAGTACGATACGGAAAATTTTTATTATGAGAGAGAACATGTCTGGATGCCTAGATGCCCGTAATTATTATGAATTATAATTAGAAATAAGTTACAGTATTTTGGGTAGGACAGAGTTAAAAAGAAAGGGGCCACATAAAGAATAATAAGGTGAAAAAAAAGAATAGAAGGAAATGTGGGCCAACCTTTATTATGGTAATGTGGAACTTGGAAAACCCAGAAGTCCAGATGATTTCATAACTAGGAATTTTAAAGATGTTACAGGATTTCCGGGGAACAAGCTTTGAAAAAGTAAAGCGAAAAAAGTGGGTCATTTTCCTTATAACGGGATTTTGATGTGAAAACAAAAAATTAGGCAACTTTTTCAAAGAATGATGAGGTGGAACCCATATGCATGGATCCACGTAAGTTTTATAATTGAATTTGAAATGAGCTACATGGTTATGGGGTTCTAGGGCTCTGAGATACCCCAATTAACTTGGTGAAATAATGTCTTTTCCATTGTTTTTAAAGATTTAATTTAAGGTTGCGATGGTTCTTTATGAGTGGATTTTCCTATGAAAATGAAACAATTAAGTCCCTTAGTGAAATTTTATATTTAAATGAAATAAAAGGTCCCCATTATTATTATTATTAGGTGTTTTTTTGTTTACTACAAAATTCGTACAATCCAAATTTCTCTTATCACAAGGCTACATCAATCGAAAACCATCTACTTGTCTAGACCCTTATTTAATTGTGTCTAACACGCTAGTCTCAATCAACATTCAAACAATGACATGTCAATCTTTAGCTCTATAATTTTATATATATGTGGACAACCTTTCAATTCCTGGAGTCTTCTTGGCTCAGATCAACATGTGTCAACAACTAAACTTAGCTGTGGAACTTGTGTTATAATTTCCCCATAATTTCAGCTAGATCAAAGGTTTTGTTGTAACTGCATATGTGTGTGATGGAAATGTTATAATTTTCCTATGACTAGGAATTTATCATGACCAAAATATTAAGCCAAAATCTGAGCTCTACCTAGAAAAACAAACCAAGCCATAATGAACCATGACTAAAATGGATTGCAAAAAATTAAAACTTCCATTAAACTATGACCATACATTGCTTCAAACAAATGATGATCAATATGAAAAAAGAACATACGTTACTTCAAAATGAGCAATGATCAATATGAACTAGAGATAATTTCCTACAACCGAACCATACCACTTCAAAACTAGAACTCTCTAGAACAATATTATCATTAGATTTTCATTGCAATCAAAACCAAATGTCATAAACACTTCCATTCAAGATTTACTTGCTTTTGCAACATGCACACACTTTGTTCTAGCACAAAGGTGTATGTATATTTATAGTTATGCAGTAGTCCTATGCTTTGGACACTCACCATAGAGAATTTCCATATAAACACAACCAACCATGATTCAGCCAAGTGAATAAGCTTTTTTAAAGTAGTTCCAAGGTCCATATGACCACCTCATGCGACTAAGTGAGACCAATATAGAGCCCTTGATATCTAGAAATCCATACAACTATGCCCATGTGATCGGGATTGGTCCTCCACATGATGACATCAGCATGATTTCATCGTGTCATGTGGCAACCCATGAGGGGTGCCACATGTCACCTATTTTGGCCTTTTGACCAATCCAAAATTGTTGTTTTTTCTTTTCCACGTGGCAACCCCTAGTGGCACCACACCATCCTGTTGAAGTCATATTGCTGATGTGTCATGTTGATTGTGCAACTGTACCACATTTCATTCGTCAATAAGTCCACATCATCATCAAACAACCTTCCACGTGTTGCCATTCAGTTGGGACAATGGTGATGATTAAACAATGTGCATCTTTAACATCGTTCGTTCATTGAAAAATTATAAATACTGTTTATTTCCCCAAGATATGGATGGAATTTAACAACAATAAATAGTGCACACCTTTGTGTGCCCAAGTATGTTTATTACTCTGTTCAATGGTGGGTATCATTCAAACAAGTTCACCAATTGATGAATTTTATTTTTGGGTTTTTTCCCTAAAGTTTGGTCCCTTGATTTAATATTGAAACTTCAATTGGTCATAAATTTTTATCTGGGAGGAGTTTTTCTAAGAAGGATATATTGTTGGAAAGGTATCAACAAGATCGAAAAAAATCATGTTATTTTTAGGATCTTTTGAGCATCATAACTTCATAAAAAACCCAATAAAATTCACACACTTTGTAAGAGATCAAACTGTCATATTACTTCATAAAGAGTCCTGCTACTTCTTTGGTCATCATATATGGTATTGCTGCTACCTCATACATCCCATTTGACATAAATAACATCTTTTTCTCATCAATGACAACACTAAGTGTAACACTTATTATATGCTTTCAACACCTTTCATTGTAAAGGTTAATATTATGCAGCTCCAAACATTTGAAAATAAGAGAAGGAAGTTATTCTCTTAAAAAATTCTTAGCACAATGCATGTGATTGTCCCTTCTTAATATTAGTTAACTAATTAACCTTGTATAATTAATAACAATAAAAAAGAAATTATATAGATTACAAAATTATCCATAATATACACATAAGTAAAAATAATAGCATAAGGGAATTGAATATATGGTGGGAACTTCAGTGTCATGAGAAAACCCTCTTTAAAACAATCATAACCATTATCTCAAAAACATGACAAGTTAACTGTTTGACTAGTCTGTTACTCAAGCATGTCTTCAATGTCCTATGTCCCTCATTATCTATAATCCATACTAAAACCACAACATGCAAATTTCCACGACTAATAACCTTGTAGAGACTTAAAGAAAAACTATAGACTTAATGAGTATCCCTGTTATTGACCATAACAAGAATCCTTAGATACCCAACATCCAACCTAAATCACTCTCAAAAATTCCATATGCCATCTTATAAATAGGAAAATTTGATAAAAAAATATTATTATAAATCATTAATGCTCATTGAGACAACATCTGACCATAATTAATGACCCCTACAACACATGAACATTATAGGTTAATCCACCATAAATGCCCACTCTAATATGTTGGCTTATATATAATTGATAAAAGGAAAAATCTAACACCTAGGATCAACAAAAAGTTGATCAATAGTGTGGAATTGTAGTCATATTCATATGGATACACATATGACCACATTAAAGGGCCAAATTTATATACAAAAATAGTAGAAATATCCTTATAGAGTGTGTTCGTATTAGATCAATTTATTAAAGGAACCTCATCCTCATGTTACATTAACCTAATATTTAACAAATTTAATCGTGCCTTGCCTACTTAATTTATAAAATAGTCCACCTATTTTACCTCTTAATATCATTCTCACATAGTTCACCCCTATTTTTGTCAAGTTCTTATCTCCCATTTTTGACACCTTCTTCAATGCAACATGTATAAGGGTGATCACCATATGTCACCTATGAAACATGTAATAAATGGTTTCTCACAATGTCATTATGTCTTATGGGGAGGATCAAATGTCTATTCTTTTCAAATTATAAGTTGATGGTTTGGATCCTCATTTGGAAAATTGTATTTTAGTTTGAGTGGTGACATATTCTCTTATTGTGATTTTCTAACTACTTTCATGACTTAGAAATATTTTAGATTCATATTTCCATTATTTAAGATAACAAATATATACATACGTCATCAAACTTATTTGAACTTGAGAACAATTTAAGGGAAAAATTTAATAAATAAATTATGATACATGCTCCTTTGGAGCTTAACCCAAGTGAATATTGGTAGCCACACACCTATTCCACTCACTCATAATAAAAATTCCCCAATGTTGGTGGTTTTTTTCCTATTTTTTTAGCTCTAAAAGTTTAGTGCATTTTTAAGACCCTAAACAATGTTCTTGGCCCTACGATGGATAAGGGTTTCCATGGCATGCCCAAAGGCTTGAATGGAAATTTTCATTTCATCAAGATATTTTCAATGGGATATTGTATGCGCACATATAGCTTCTATGTGGAAGTTGCATCCCTAGGATGTTGATGTATCGACTAAAATACTTCGAGCTCACATTCCTTTTTGCCACTTCATCTTTGAGGGTTAGGGTTTTGGATATTTAGGGTTTTCACTTTTTAAGTTATAGTGATTTATGTTAAAATGGAATTTGGTCCTCTTGTAATGGGAATCTTGTGGATGAGAAAAGATGAAACCTCTTTCTTCAAATATAATCTACCACCATTCTATTTATTTTGTATTTCTTTACATTTCAAAGTATTTTACTATTTGATTTAATAAAAGAATTTGGTTCTGATTGCATTATTGTGCTCTCTGTAATATTCATGTGTTTTTTTTTCCATTCATATTCCTTCCTTTCATATATTTTTATATACAATCCATATTAGTGGTATTAAAGAAATATGATCTTTCTTGTTTCTCAATGTGTGTCCTTGATAAGATTAACATATATAGAGTTGGGTCTCAAACTTATTTTTCTTGGGGAATGAATCTCATCAATGAAGTGGTCTTCCAAGGAATATGAAAAAAGAAACGATGGAGCAGGAGAGCCTATCTAGTTGTTTATTGGGTAATATCTTAGATGATAGAGGAACAAGGTAATGAATAATTTCACCTAGATCCTTTTATAAACCAATTGTAGTTAAGACATCTTCAAGAAGCAACCATTTCGAAGGTGCAACACCCTTCAAAATACAAATTAACTTTGACATTCATTTGTTTGAAGAGAATATAGACACAAATGCTTTGGATACATGGATAAACAAGTTGGAGGGCTATTTTTAGACAACAAAAAGATTTCCTTTGTCATCCTTAACGTCATTTCCAATGTAAAATATTTGTGGGAATTTTATTTGGAGATACAAGACATAGGCGAGTCTACAACATTTAGGAAAAACCCCACTTAAGAAATTTCCATTAATTCCTTCAAGGAGGAATTCTAACATGTTGGTAATTATGGTGAAAAGTACATGAGATTGACAAATTTATGTTTGGAGGGAGATTATGTAGAAAAACTAACCATAGGATTCAATTTTATCTTATAATCTACTAAAACAAGATATTGAATCCCTTCTACAATTCGCAGAAACAAAACACGATCACACAATCACATAAACAAGTAAGAGAAAGAAATAATCAATCACACAACAAAATATGTATATGGGGAAAGAAACTGCTCAAAACCCCTCTATATCTATATTTCATATGGTTAATATCATGAAACAATACAATGTTTTCTCACACTAGAGAAACTTCATGCACTCTGTTGATTGTCTCAATCCGATCCTGCTCGAAACTGGCTTGCAATCTAAGAAAAATCAGTTAAGTATTTAACCTTTGGCTTGCCCCTGCCTAGCCTACCTTGATTACACATTCTTGGGATAATTGAGCCCCTATTAATTAGTAAAATCCCCAATAATGATTGCGCAATCCTTCAAGGCCTTCCCAATGACCTCATGCATGACCTGTACAATTTTCTCATAGTACAAATTCTAGTTATATTCCCTTTAACCTCAAACTCAACTGGGTCTTCCTTAGAACTGACATGAAAAAATATTTATAGAGAATTATCTGTTAACTGATTAATCATTGCATGTGAATTAAATATAATATAATTCACTGGACCTATTACTAGCTCATCTCCCAGTTAGAACTACTTAAACTTATTTTAACTCAATTAATTGAGCTAATTAATTACAACTCACAAGCAACTAGACTAGGGGTCCTAAGAAGAAGGAGATCCATTTGCATGCATCCTCTTAGACCTCTAACTCAAATTTCCTAAGATAACTAAGTCTTCCTGACTCAATTAACTAATAAAAGTTGTCATGAGATGAAATTACAATATTTCTTTCAATATAATTAAGGGAAAATTAAATCAAAAGCCCGATATGGTAGCCATTTATGGGTGCCATTTTATGGATTTCATTTCTGGATGCAAATTTCACTTTTTCTTGTTACCAATTTCAACACTCCCTCTCAAAAAGAAAGGAATTCATTCTATCTCGATCCGATACCTTTGGAATGTTCTACATGCAACACTTCTCTAGTGTTGTTTTCCCTTGCAACTCCTGAAACTGAACGACATCCAAAAAATGAATTAGTACGATGCATCAGTCATCAGATTATATGATTGCTACTAGTTACTTCACTGTCTACTAAATCTCTGCGTTGCAGCTGACTCTGCATCTATGGCCTCTGCACTGATGCAAACTCATATCTACGCTTTAGTATTTGGCATCTGTCACTCTAATTTGTCTTCCTGACATCTGACTGCATTAATCTAACCGATCCTTCATGCTACTAGTCTACTGTGGGCTCCTCATAGCCAGGTTCAATCCATGAGACACGCCATCTCACTGGATCCCTGCCCAAATTTCTTCTCTTGGGATTATATCTACACATTTCCCCACCTTTTACCTTAAGGTATGGCTGCATGTACTCCCTCTTCCCATCTGGCTCGAAATTTCCCCCTCTTGGAGGTCTCTGCTTGAGTGGACACTTCCACTCAGTCTCCTCTCCGATTCCCCAATTGTGGATTCTCCACAACCTTCTGAGACTACTTCTGAGACAACATGTTGAGAGGCTCCCTCTCAACCACCAAGTCGCTAACCTTTTATTTTCTCCTCAAATATTTGCATGCATCCTCTACCTCAAGATCATACATTTTATTGACTCTTATGCCGATATGTTTCACCCATCCCATGGCGATGTGTCTAAGTAACACCTTTCCTTTTCTAAATATGACATCATAACCACAATATTCCAATATTGATATGGAAATAAGATTCTTCCTTAGTCTTGGAACATATAAAACATTTGTTAGTATGAGAAGGGAGCCAGAATCCCTCTGAAAGGTAACTGTAACTATGTCAGTCGCGCTATACCTCCCATCATCTCCAAACTCTATGTTCTGCAAGAGGTCCTTCTTCTCCAAGTCACTAAAGAGATCTCTATTCCCTGTCATATGGAACGAGGCACCACTCTCTAGATACCACATGGATCTCATTACAATGTTGGACGTGCATGCAATGAGAGTAAAATCCATTAGAGGAAATTGTAGCCTAAAAGTGCCCATGAAATTTTCACGTAATTTCCATGTCATAATATGTAAACTAATCAAAATCCTTTAAATTTAAAAATATGTACATGTAAATATTTTGGAGGGAAAAGAAGAAAAAATTCTTTTTTAATTGTATTTTTGGCTTATCTCCTTATAATTTTACTCAAATTTTAAGTGTAGACACTCATTGGATGCGGAATTAAATTCCACACTCATTGGATGCGAAATTAAATTCTGAATCCAACAAGTACCCATTATGCATACTTTTGAGAAGACCCACATTGTAAAAATTGCAGATACATTAAAAAAATGTGTTCAACACGCTTTTTTAATGTATCTTCAATTTTTATCAATGTGTGTCTTCTAAAAAGTATGCATAATGGGTACTCTTCTGCATCCAATGAATGTCTACACTTGAAATTTGAGTAAACCTATAAGGAGATAAGCCAAAAATACAATAAAAAAATATTTTTCTTCTTTTCCCTCAAACATTAATAAGTTTTATTTTATTATTTTAACTATTATTTTATTATTTTTCCTTAGGATGCCACTTTTAGGATGAAATTTCCTCTAATGAAGCTCAAACTGTGAAGCTAACGCTTCACCCATTGCAACTACAGGCTCCTTCTTTTTTGCCTTCTTCTGTGGAAAATTCGAGGCACATTGTTTGTGCTTGTGATAGTGAAAACACTTGATCTTGGACAAATATCTCTTTCCCGCTTCGCCTTGGGATTTTTTTCCCTCGAATTTCTTTCCTTTTCCGAGCAATGAAAAATTTTCTTCTTCGTCTTTTTCGGAGGCCTCGTATCTGGTGCTTTGCCTTATCTATTCTATTACCAATTCAGACCACAAACACTCCCAGTTTGGTAACTTCTCCTTCCCATTCATAGAGTCCCGATAACTATTCCATCTCTTGGGAAGGCCTATAAGTGATAGGCTCACCAAAATATCATTATCAACAATCACCCCAACACTTCCAAGCTCATCTCGACACTGAGTGAACTTCTGCAAGTATTTATGGATCGTGTCGCCCTCCTCTATCTTGATATTTCTGAGCTTGCCCTTTAGCACCAATTATTTCAAGGCCTTCAACATAGCATATGGATTTTCCTTCCCATGGAGACTTGAGACAATATGATCTCGAAATCCCTCTAACAATATCCTTCTCGCCTTTTCTATCTTCTTCTGCCATGCATCAAGATTTTGAGCATATATTGCTGTGGGCTTTGGAATATCAGTATCTATGAATTCCTTCAACCCGTTTTCATACAACACTGCCTCCATCCTATCCTTCCATTGTATGTAATTCGAATTTTCCTCAAGAAAATATTCAAGTCTCAATCCATTGAAATACATCTTGATTTGTTGTTGGATCATCAAGAATAAATCTGCAAATTTGAACCCGTTCAAGACAAAATTTTGTTCTTCTCTTCTATTGTAATTCTTGCGCTCTGATACCTTGTAGAAAATATAGCCATGGGATTCAACTTGATCTAATAATTTTGTTGAAATTAAACAAGAAAATGCACCACATACTGGTGTGGGATTCCAATCACACATGGGTGAGGAATTCAGTGGCACATTAGTGCTAAATGTGGGCGACTAATTTATTTATCCCATAAATAAATTGGACAATAACTTGTAATATTATCTCATAACAACTTGTAATAGTTAACTAAGTGAGATAGACTTAGTTAACTCAAGAATTTCAAGTTTAGGGTCAATGGTGATACAAGTAGAGTGATTATATTATTTTGGGGGTCGAGCTGCAGTTGTAGCACTAGTGTGGTGTGAGTGTAATTAGTTAACTCAAATTAATTAAGTTAAAATCAGTTTAACTGGTTCTAACTGAGTGATGAGCTAGTGGGAAGTCAAGTGAATTAAATTAGATTTAATTCACAAGTAGTGATCTACCAAGTAACTGATGATTTTCTATTATTAGCTGCATGCATGTCAAATCTGATGGAGACCAAGTTGAGACAAAGATTAAAGGGAAGTAAACTATCAGTTGTATTATTAGCGAACTACCTAGGTACAGTTATAAAGCCACAGGATTCCCATGAAGGATTGCACAATCAAGGAAGGTTGGAATTACTATTTAATAGGAATTATTTTTCCTAGGGATTCCGTGAGTAAGGCAAGCTAAAGGTGGGTTGAACATTGGCTATGTGTTTGTCCAATTTTTACTAGATCAGTGTGAGACGATTGGTAGAGTGTATGAGGTTCTTGTGAGCACACATGCATTGTATTGTTTTATGATTCCTTGGCTGATTATACAATAGAGATGAAGGGGTTTTGATCAGTTTCTTTCCCTAGGAAGATCTTGTGTTGTGTGATTGATTTACTTCTTTCTCTTACTTGCATGTGATTGAGTGATCATGATTTATATTCCGAAAATATTGTAGAAGGATTCAATATCTTTATTTAGTACATTGCATGATCAGATTGAATCCATTGGTGTAATTTCTACAAATGTACTAAAACAAGATTCTGAATCCCTTCTTCAATTTGCAGAAACAAAACACGATCGCACAATCACATAAACAAGTAAGATAAAGAAACAATAAATCACATAACACAAGATGTATATAGGGAAAAAAAACTACTCAAAAACCCTCTATATCTATATAATATATGGTCAATATCATGAAACAATACAATTCTTTCTCACACTAGAGAAACTTCATGCACTCTGTTGAATGTCTCACTTCGATCCTGCTCAAAACTGGCTTGCAATCTAAGCAAAATTGGTCAATTATTTAACCTTTTTCTTGCTCTTCATAGCCTGCATTGCTTACGCACTCTAGGGCTAATTAAGCCCCTATTAATTATGAAAATACCCAATAATTATTGCACAATCCTTCACGACATTCTCGATGACCTCATGCATGACCTGTACAATTTTATAATAGTACAACTGATAGTTATGTTCTCTTTAACCTCAAAATCAACTGGGTATTCCTCAAAACTGACATGCAACAAAAATTTATAGTGAATTATCAATTAACTAATTGATCACTGTATGTGAATTAAATCTAATTTGATTCACTCGACCTATCACTATATCATCTCTCAGTTAGAACTAGTTAAACTTCTTTTAACTCAATTAATTGAGTTAACTAATTACAATTCATAAATATATCAACCAAGGGTCCCAAAAGTAGGAGATCTCTTTGCATGCATCCTCTTATACCTATAACTTGAATTTCCTAATCTAACTAATTCTTCCTGACTCAGCTAGCTAATAAAAATTTTCATGAGATGAAATTACAATTTTTATTTCAATTTAATTAAAGGAAAATTCAATCAAAAGCCTCATATGGTATCCATTTATTGGTGCCATTTTCTGGATTTCATTTCTGGATGCCAATTTCACTATTTCTTGTTGCAAACTTCAACACTCCCTCTCAACAAGAAATGAATTTAATCTATCCCAATCTGGTACCTTTGGAATGTTCTACATGCAACACTTCTCTAGTGTTGTTTGCTCCTGTAGCTCCTAAAACTAAATAGCCTCCAAAAATTGAATCAGTATGATGCATTTGTCATTAGATTCTCTCACTGCTACTAATTACTGCACTTTCTACTAAAATATCTATGCTTTTTCTAACTCTTCTTGAGTGGATGTGATGTAGGGGCATTAGGCACAATTAAACACTTTGTATCTCAGTAGACATGGGGGGTCCCATGTTCTTAGAATTTATTGTAAATATTAATATTTTGAATAAACATGGTAGGGAATTGTAATTGTTCTCAAGTCATTTGAGAACATGAGAAATTGGTTAAGATAGGAATATGAAGAGACAACCAAGGGTATGAGTAGATTTAGGGTCAGTTTCAGTAGTTTCAGTTGAAGTCCAAAATTAGGAACTAGAGAATTTCAAGAGCTTCTGTCAAGCTGTAAAGACGTCGAATCGACTCATTTGTGTTTGTATAAATGTAAATGCCTGTAGAGTAGAAAGGGGGATAGAACTAGAGATCGGTTCAGAGACAAGAGGTTGTAGAGGGCCACTGTAACGGAAAATCTGGACAAAGCAGAGTTTTGTAAGTAATTTCATCTTGATATTATGAAGAAATTATTCCCAGATGTATTGCGTTAATTGATTAAATTCTGTGTGATAGAATCCCGAGTAGGTTTCTGGACAATGCTGTGTGTACTTCAATTGTATCGTAATTAGGAGGAATTCCATAGTAAAAATTATGTATGTGTTAAGCATTTTTCTCTCTAGTGAATGAAATCTGATGTTTATTGATTATCTGGGTGTGATTGAATTGGTCTCTGGTGTGCAAATGCTTAATTCCGGAGTGGTTGAACCTCCGTTTCTGTGTTAATGGTTGGAGAAAAGTCTCTGTGTTTAGGGCTTGCAAGTCCCCCTGTCTGTGGTTGTGTGTAATTTCCCCATCGAATTACTGGAAGGTGTTATGTCATTATAATCCCTGTAAGAGGCCATAAATGGATGTATTGAGCCCTTGTTGCAGGTGTGGGTCGTGCATTCTGTTAGCCATTGAAAGAGTGTGACCTGTAGTGTTGGATTTCCCACAACACAATGATCTCAAATGGTAGTGAAAACCTCGCTTACAAAGAAATAAGTTCGTTTTGTTGTGAACTGAAAGTGTTGTTCCAAGATTCGAACCTAGAGTCAACCCATCGAAACGAATAACAAGATTTGTGTTAACCCTGGTGGTACCACGGTCAAACACTGTTCAAAATCCGGAGCGGGTTTGCGAAACCAAACCCACCCATATTGCACCGCCTTTGTATGGAAGTGAAACCACTCAAACATCACGCGATCCTGTGAAAAGCTGCCATGTCGATGGGAAATATTGCCCTCATCGCTCCCTCATCGCATGATAACTATCGACGGTGAAATCAACACGATATCGATGTATGCCGTCCGATCTGGAGGCTGGCTCATCGAACGGTGATCGCACTCAAAATAGCAGGGAAGATAACTCAAGGTATGGGTGTTTGCATTTAATTGAAACCCGTCGATTGTATATGTGGGCCCGGGGCCTAAGTATATTAAAGTGTCTCATTGTCAAGATCGTCAGGTTGTTAATATAAGCCAGAAGTGTTGTAACCTTTATTATAAGGTTAGAAGGTATAAAGGCAGGTCAATCTATTCTCTCATGGTATTGTTGGTTGAGGAAGTTGGTGTATCGGCTTTTATACATTAAATTTCCCGATGGTTGGGACTTAGGACTGTCGTGGATCTATATTGTGGGGGGGATTAAATTCTGGAGATATATTTAAAATTTTCCAAAGTATTAACAAGGGAAATGATAAAACATGATAATGCGTATACATGATTTAGGTGCGCAGAAATAAAGAAACAAAATGTGCTGTGTATATAAGTGGCTATAACTAAAGTTGGATTAAAGCATTCATTTGTCGATTTCTATGAAATTGATAAATAAATTGGACAAGAATTAAATTTGACACTATGTTAAGCATTACTTCAACTGTGAAAGTGCCTCCATACACAGATGGGGTATCGAAGTTAATTTGGGGGTATTGATTTAACTTTATTTGACAAAAAAAAAACTGGGAAGACAATTTATATGCGAAAAGAGAGTGTAAATGTGGGTTAATTGTAGGAGCCAAGGAATCAAAGTGGTATCAGGGCTGGAATAGCTCTTTTTGAAATATTCCAAGTTTTGTGAATGAAAAGAAACCATACTTGTGGAAACTGATGAAATTGCAGCATGTAGAGATACAGTGCGTGTGATGAGAGAATGGAGAAAAATTGAAGCTATAAATTTGTTGAAGAGTAATTACAGATTTGAAAGGGGAAGATCAGATTCCAAGGCCTGATAGGCAAAGTACATAGAGCACAGTGAACAGGATTTGTAGAGTGAGTGGAAGACAAGATCATGTAGAAATATTGTAGGAGAATAATTTTAAATCTGATGTGTATTTGGTGTTTGCAGAATTGTGGTTGCTGAAGGTACAGACAGAGCTTGATATTGAAGGCAGTGAGCTTAGTATTCAGCTAGAGTTTGGATAAAGAGGACAATTGCAGTGTTCTCAAGAGAAAACGAGCAGTGTTTAACTCTGGTTGAAGGATTGTTTGCAGAAGTTAGAGTGCAGACAATTGAAAACATCTCAGCGGAAGCAGATCACAACTTTGAGAACAGTGATAGAAGAGTCAAACAAGGGACTCTGAGTGAAGAAGAAGATTGGAAAAACCTGGAATAATTCCCAACAGAGGTGTTCTTGAGAAAAGTTGCAGAGTGAAGCTTAGGAAGAGCAGAAGAGAGTGCTCAGAAGGTTCCAGCAGATAGGGGACCAGTACTTGGCAAAAGCCGGATCCAGAGGAAGGTATTGGTGAGGTAAGTTGCAGCAAGAGAGCTTGCTGTTGTAGAGGCTCAGTGCAACTTGTAGGATAAAATGGCTATTGATAGCCACAACAGAGATTGCAGAGGTTCTGAGAGAGGCCACAATGGAAGAAAGAAAGAAAATGGCATGAAGAAGAAATCCACTGATGAAGAATGGTGGGAAGAGATAGCTGAGATTACAGAGCAGGTTTATAAACTGGAGAGAATGATAGAAGAAAGCCAGAGAGTTGGTTGGCTCATGAAAAAGAGAGTAGATTGGCAACCATTACAGTTGAGGTTGAGGAAAAAGAAGATTGCCTTATTGAGAGAAGAACTCATAGCAGCTGAGTTGAAAGAAGAAATTTCTGCTTGTGAGGCAGAACAAAGCACAGATGGAGAGTGGAGATCTACAAGAGATCTTGTGAGACATGATGAAGACTTGAGGCAACAAGAAGCTTGTCTTGCTGAAGAGGAAGTCATTGAGGATTTCCTGAATTATTGGACAAGTCTAGATGATGTAAGGGCTTGTGTTTCTAAGTTTGACAAATGTGAAGTGATGATGGACTCCATGGAGGAAGAAGAACCCCGAGTTCTTGAGGCAAGGATGGAAATTGAAGATTCCATGTGTAGACCTGTTCAAGAAGGAGTGCTTGAGAAAGCAACCAAGACTGAAAGGTCTTGTGGTTTGAAAACTAAAAAGTTGTGTGTGTTTGCAGGTACACCACTAGAATATGGACACGCTTTAAGGTTTGCTGAGGAGGAGACATTGAATCCGAAACCTGTTCAGATCGATGCTGAGATGGTGAGATCTCAGGGAGAGGTGAAGAAAGAAGAGTCAAATGAAGATATCCAGTGGAATGTTGAAGCTGAGAGAGAAGGGCCAGCAGAGGATTGGTCAAGAACAAGCAGAGGTATAAAAGGCTGTGTAAGGTTCTCGAAATCTATTCCTACTGAAGTTGTGGAATTGTATAGGATTTTGGATTTTCAAAGAAGAGATTTGGAGAAGTAGAGGACATATGCACAAGCTGATTTGCTGGGGAAGCAAGGCAGGAAGATCTTCATGGATGGGGTTCATGGAGCAGATGATGGAAGAAAAGTGAGACTAGATGACAGTTTCATGAAGGATACAGATCAGCATGCTGGGGTGCTGATAGAAGATTTGGAAAGAAGTTCCAGAAAACATACTAATGTGTCATCGGAGAAGAATAAGGTATTGAGACCTTGGAATTTTACTGCTGATGATTCATGTGTTAATCATGCAGAGAAAGAGGAAGAACATCAGTTGGAAGTTGTCAGAAATATGAATAAGAAGGAAACTGTGTTGGCTGAAAACATAGTGAAGGATCAACGTTTGGGCATGATGATTGGAGAAGTGGAGATGGCTCTGAAAACTGAAGAGAAAGATGATGAAGAATTTCTGAGTCTTGAACCAGAATTATAATTTCCGAGAGAAGGATTGGTGGCTAGGTCATCAATTGAGACCATTGGGTCTCATGGTTGTAACACTGATAGTTTGTTTATGTGTACAGGTGATGCAAAAGACAATTCATCCTTTGGAATTGTCTTGGGAGAAGAAAACCTATTGCTGAAGGAAGATGAGACAACCATGTCTCATATGCAGGAACTTGTCACTGTCATTGACAGAGAAGAATTGGCTAGGCTGATGGGCCAAAACCAGCCTAGAGAGCAGATTCTAAAAGCTGCTAAAGTAAGGAAGAACCAGCATTCCATGCTGACAGAAGATGAAGATACAGTGGCTAGAGAACTTGATTTGATTGCTGGAGTCAATCAAGGAGATGAGAGGCAATTACTAAAGATTTCCCACAAAGAAAAAGAAAATGATGAGTTTAACTTACAACATGCTAAAGATGTAAAACAAACACAGGCGAGATGGCTGAAATGTTTGCTGGAGGCCATTGAAGAAGAGAAGGAAAGAGGAGCAGATGCTAGCTTGCAGAATCAAATTTTGTTTACTAGTATACTGGATGAGTATGTCACTGCTGGTAGGAAATTAAATGGTGAATTTTTTTCTAAGGATGAGTTTGCAGATGAGGAACAAAATAAAAATGTTGTTGAGGGAGATATCTTAAAGGATATTCAGGATGTTTGGGTGGAGGCAACATTAGCATCAACAACACCCATGGTGGCAGCTGAAGCAGTATGGGGAAGGACATCTGCAGGAGTAGTAAACATGTTAGTAGCACATGAGACAACAAGAGCAACAGTATTGGCATTAATAGGAATTGATAGCAACAGCAGTAGGTAGAGGAATTTATAGCTAGAAGATAAGATGGACATGGAGATTGAAAACATCAGAATACTGATGATGAAGGTGTCTCAGAGGCAATAGACAGTAGAAAAAAAGCAGGAGATTTTCAGCAAAGGAAAGACAAGGAAATATTGTGAAGGTATAGCTGGAGGTGATTTGAAAACCAAAGTATGGGATCTGGGAGGTAGAGATCAAAGACACATGATCAGGATATCATGAACAAATTGAAGCTTGGGAGTCTGATGCAGGGGAATTAGGCACAATTAAACACTTTGTATCTCAGTAGACATAGGGGGTCCCATGTTCTTATAATTTATTGTAAATATTAATATTTTGAATAAACATGGTAGGGAATTGTAATTGTTCTCAATTCATTTGAGAACATGAGAAATTGGTTAAGATAGGAATATGAAGAGACAACCAAGGGTATGAGTAGATTTAGGGTAAGTTTTAGTAGTTTTAGTTGAAGTCTAAAATTAGGAACTAGAGAATTTCAAGAGGTTCTGTCAAGCTGTAAAGAAGTTGAATCGACTTATTTGTGTTTATATAAATGTAAACGCCTGTAGAGTAGAAAGGGGGATAGAACTAGAGATCGGTTCAGAGACAAGAGGTTGTAGAGGGCCACTGTAACGGAAAATCTGGCCAAAGCAGAGTTTTGTAAGTAATTTCATGTTGATATTATGAAGAAATTGTTCCCAGATGTATTGCATTAATTGATTAAATTCTGTGTGATAGAATCTCGAGTAGGTTTCTGGGACCATGCTGTGTGTACTTCAATTGTATCGTAATTAGGAGGAATTCCACAGTAAAGCTTATGTATTTGTTAAGAATTTTGCTCTCTGGTGAATGAAATCCGATGTTTATTGATTATCTGGGTGTGATTGAATTGGTATCTGGTGTGAAACTGCTTAATTCCGGAGTGGTTGAACCTCCGTTTCTATGTTAATGGTTGGAGAAAAGTCTTTGTGTTTATGCCTTGCAAGTCCCCCTGTCTGTGGTTGTGTGTAATTTCCCCATCGAATTACTGAAAGGTGTTCTTTCATTATAATCCCTATAAGAGGCCATAAATGGATGTATTGAGCCCTTGTTGCAGGTGCGGGTCGTGCGTTCTGTTAGCCATTGAAAGAGTGTGACCTGCAGTGTTGGATTTCCCACAGCACAATGATCTCAACTGGTAGTGAAAACCCCGCTTACAAAGAAATAAGTTCGTTTTGTTGTGAACTAAAAGTGTTGTCCCAAGATTCGAACCTAGAGTCAACCCGTCGAAACGAATAACAAGATTTGTGTTAACCATGGTGGTACCCCGCTCAAAAAGTGTTCACAATCCGAAGCGGGTTTACGAAACCAAACCCACCCATATCACACCGCCTTTGTACGGAATTGAAACCACTCAAACATCATGCGATCCTGTGAAAAGCTGCCACGTCGACGGGCAATACCGCCCTCATCGCTCCCTCATTGCGCGATAACTATCGACGGTGAAATCAACACGATATTGATGTACGTCGTCCGATCTGGAGGCTGGCTCATCGAACGGTGATTGCACTCAAAATAGCAGGGAAGATAACTCAAGGTATGGGCGTTTGCATTTAATTGAAACCCGTCGATTGTATATGTGGGCCCGGGGCCTAAGTATGTTAAAGTGTTTCATTGTCAATATCGTCGGGTTGTTAATATAAGCCAGAAGTGTTGTAACCTTGCTTATAAGGTTAGAAGGTATAAAGGTAGGTCAATCTATTCTCTTGTGGTATGGTTGGTTGAGGAAGTTGGTGTATCGGCTTTTATACATTAAATTTCCCGATGGTTGGGACTTAGGACTGTCGTGGATCTATATTGTGGGGGGGATTAAAGTCCGGAGATATATTTAAAATTTTCCAAAGTCTTAACAAGGGAAATGATAAAACATGATAATGCGTATATATGATTTAGGCGCGCAGAAATAAAGAAACAAAATGTGCTGTGTATATAAGTGGCTATAACTAAAGTTGGATTAAAGCATTCATTTTTCAATTTCTACGAAATTGACAAATAAATTGTACGAGAATTAAATTTGACACTGTGTTAAGCATTACTTCAACTGTGAAAGTGCCTCCATACGCAGATGGGGTATCAAAGTTAATTTTGGTGTATTGATTTAACTTTATTTGACAAAAAAAAACTGGGAAGGCAATTTATATGTGAAAAGAGAGTGTAAATGTGGGTTAATTTTAGGAGCCAGGGCATCAGGATGCTTCCACTCATTCTCGTCTCTGTTTCTCAATTGTGGCTCTTCCACAACCTTATGAGACTGCATGTTGAGAGGCTCCCTTTCAACCACCAAGTCACTAACCTCTTCTTTGCTCCTCAAATATTTTCATGCATCCTCGACCTTGAGAGCATGCAGGTTCTTGACTCTTACGCCAATATGTTTCACCCGTCCCGTGGCGATGTGTCTAAGGAACACATTTCCTTTTCTAAACCACGATCTTCCAATACTGCTACAAAATCAATATTCTTCCTTAGTACTGGAACATACAAAACATATTTCATTCTGAAAGGGGAGCCAGAATGCCTTTGAAAGGTAACTGTACCTACTCTGGTCTCACTATACCTCTCATAATCTCCAAAATCTATGTCCTACTGGAGGTCATTCTCCTCCAAATCACTGAAGATATCTCTATTCCCCATAATATGGAATGAGGCACCATTGTTTAGAGCCACATGCATCTCATTATAGTGTTGGTGATGCATGCAATGAAAGTAAAATCAAGAACGAACTATGAAGCTAGCACTTCACCCGCTGCAACTGCATGATCCTTCTTGCTTGCCTTCTTATGTGGAAAATTCGAGACATAATGCCCATGCTCGTAACAGTGAAAAAAATTGATCTTGTACAAGTCTCTCTTTACCTCTTTTCCTTGGGAATTATTTCCCTTAGATTTATTTCCTTTTCCGACCAATGAAACATCTTCTTCTTTTTCTTTTCCGGAGGTCCCGTCTTTGGTGCTTTGCCCTATCTCTTCTATTACCAAGTCGGACCACAACACTCCCAGTCTGGTAACTTCTCCCTCCCAATCACATTATGCTAGCTCTTGGGAAGGCTTAGAAGTGCTAGTCTCACTAAATCATCATCAAAAACTGTCACACCAACACTTCCAAGCTCATATCGACACTGAATTAAATTCTTCAAGTATTTATGGATCGTGTCGCCCTCATCCATCTTGATATTTCTGAGCTTGTCCTTCAGTGCCAACTTCTTGTGGTTGCTTCTATTTTGAAATAGATATTTCAAGGCCTTCCACTGAGCATATGGAGTCACCTTCCCATGGATACTTGAGACAATATGATCTCGAAATCCCTCTAAGAAGATCCTTCTTGCCTTTGTTAATTGCTACATTCTTCTGCCATGCATCAAGAATTTTAGCATCTATTGATGTGGCTTAGGAATATCACTATATATGAATTACTTCAACCTGTTTTCCTCCAAAAATGACTCCATCTTGTCCTTTCATGCTATGTAATTCAAATTTCCATCAAGAGCATATTCGAGTCTCAAGCCATTGAAAAACATCTTGATCTGCTATTAGATCCTGAAGAGTAAATATGCAAATTTGAACCTGTTCAAGACAAAAATCCTTTCTTCTCTTATATTGTGATTCATAGCGCTTCGATATCATGAAGAAAATCTGAGCATGAGATTCAATCTGATATTATATTGTACTAAAACTTGATACTAAATCCCTTCTACAATTTGCGGAAACAAAACACGATCGCACAATCACATAAACAAGTAAGAGAAAGAAACAATCAATTGCACAAAACAAGATTTATATGGGGAAAGAAACTGCTCAAAACCCCTCTATCTCTATATTTCATATGGAAAATATCACGAAATAATACAATGATTTCTCACACTATAGAAACTTCATGCACTCTGTTGACTATCTCACTTCGATCCTACTCGAAACTGGCTTGCAATTTAAGAAAAATCGGTCAGGTATTTAACCTTTTGCTTGCCCCTTCCTAACATGCCTTTATTAAGAATTATTGGACTAATTAAGACCCTATTAATTAGAAAAATTCCCAATAATTATTGTGCAATCTTACAAGGCCTTCCCGATGACCTCATGCATGACCTGTACAATTTTCTAATAGTACAACTGATAGTTATCTTTCCTTTAACCTCAAAATCAACTAGGTATTCCTCATAACTGACATGCAACAAATATTTATAGAGAATTAAAAATTAACTGATTTATCACTGTATGTGAATTAAATCTAATTTAATTCATTGGACCTTTCACTAGCTCATCTCTCAGTTAGAACTAGTTAAATTGTTTTTAACTCAATTAATTGAGTTAACTAATTACAACTCACACATAACTCAAACAGGGGTCCTAAAAAGTAGGAGATCCATTTATGCATCCTCTTAGACCTCTATATCAAATTTTCTAAGCCCGAATCAGTTAACTAATACAAGCTGTCATGAGATGAAATTACAATGTTTCTTTTAATTTAATTAAGGAAAAATTAAATCAAAAGCCTCATATGGTAGCCATTTCTGGGTGCCATTTTCTGGATTCCAATTTCATTTTTTCTTATTGAAAATTTAAATAGACTATATGGTGCTAGAATATACCAATACCTTCCATACCTTGCACTTAATATGGATCTTGGACACTGTGAGTGACAATTGGTTTTGAAGTATCACAATGGACTACATAGGTGCATTCAAATAGAGATCGATTTATTGGACATCTCCTCACTTGGAATGAATTTTTAATATGTTGTAAAAAATAAATAGAAATCTAATCAAAGGAATAAGAAAGAGTTTTGGTCTACAAATCCATCATAATAAAATAATTGTAATGGTGGCCCTCATGCATAGAAAAATGGATAGAGAAAAGGTAGCAAACCTCAATAAAACCAATCCAAGCCATATATGGATTTGTACACACACACACAAAAATCCATACCATTTTTTATATATGGATTTTGTGTGAGTTCCACAAAATACTCTAGAACACCACTTATGAATGTCACTTGAAATAATCGTTATTGGATGAATCCAAATAAAAATAAGTAAACCTTGGTGTATACTTCGATTAAGAGTAGAACAAGGGAATACTATCATTGATGCAGAACTTGGTGTTACCATTACAACTAAAGTTATCCAACTGGAAGAGTCAATGAGCATAAGTAGGGGGATTTCTTCTTCCATTCATAGATGTGGGTGAAGGGGAATACACTACATTTTATTGATGATAATGGTAGTTAGAAGTACTTGATATTGGCTAAGGTCATCTAGACATTGAATTTGCTAACAATGCCACATTCCCCATTGTAAGCCATTAATTATTTGAGCTAGGATGACACATCAATCTCATCTAGCGATGTCACTTGTTGTATGACATCAAGCACTTCAAATATTAGGAATTTTCTAATGTTTTCCCCTTGAAGTTTGTGATGATCCTTTAAGTCAACCCTATATGTGGAAAAGTCATGTTTTTTATGAGTCTAGGCCTCATAGTGTCATTGTTACTTTGGGAGGATAGCTCTACATGTTGCTAGATGTAATTTTGAGTACTATAGTTTCCTTGATATTTGAAAAGTAGTGTTAAAATGTAATATCTCAGACTAGAAAATGTTTCGTCTTCATGGTTTGTTCAGAAGGTGAATAGATGGTAATTGTGATCACTGTTGCCTCAACATGAGTTCTCTATAAAAAATAGAAGCAAGAATACAAGACTGTAGAGGAATACAGAGATATCATTGCTTCTCCTATAGGGGTTCCTTTGCATTGTTAGGTAAAATGTTCAATTGAATTCATGCCTGGTGCTACTTCATCTAATGGAACAATATACACACACTTTCTTTTGAAGGAGGAGGAAATAAAACACCAAATTCATGAGCCCATTCAAAAGGGCCAAATTCAACCAAGTTCCTCACCTCATGGGAGCCCAATTGTATTGGTGCAGAAGAAGAATAGGATATGGTGATTTTGTATTGACTGTCAGCATTGAAAAAAATCATTGTCAAGACATGGTACTCAATTCACTTGATTAATGCTATTATTGATCACCCACGAGATCTAGAACAATGGGAGATAGGATGTATTGTTAAGGCACTCCTTGTGTGAAGGTTATTGATTCGAAACCTAGTGGGTACAAAAAATACAACCATGTTAAGGGTTGGTGTGGCCAAGTATAGGTGTGATTCTTATGTTATTTTGATGGCTTAGATTCCCGTGGATCATGGTTTCTTAACCAAAGGCTAGTAATAAAATTCATGGAGAAATTAGTAAACAAGAAAACAGGAACTTCTTGATTAGCTTAAGGGTGCCAAGTTCTTTAATAAGTTTGGTCTAAATTTAGGCTACTATTGTAATCTAGCGAATAAAATACATTTTTATCAGTAGAAAATCATCAAGAAATTAAACAGCAAGCATATAAATATATGAGACATAGATTAATTGAGAGATAGCCAAGATGCATACATATATATTATTTATTATGTATCAAACAAACCTGTTACATTGCTACATACACAAATATATATAGACTAACAAGAAAATTATACAGGTCCAACTGTTGGCCTGATTATGTTGCTTAAAAAATAATTAGTTAACCTTACATCAATTACAAACTACAGACTTGACTAGGGCTAGTCGACAGGGCTGACCAACCCTTTTTCCATCCGACTAGTTGGCCAACCAACTAGCTCCTCCAACATCGCCCTCACCCTCAAAGCCTTGTTTTTCTTGAAGTAGGGGAGAGTTAGAATAAATTAAAAGGAGAAAATGAAAAAGGAATTTTTTGCATATGAAAGTAGATATTTTCTAAAAAAAGTATTCCAATGAAGGGAACTTAAATTAAAATAATCATTGGATCAGTGCCCTATGCCTTTGTTTTTTCGGTTAGAACCTCTAAAGATGGCTGAGACAACTGGTTCATTGCTTGGTTGACTTCCTTTTCATGAGATTTATGTTATAATGTGGAAGAAAATGTTGAGACATTGGGTATGCAGAATTGATGGGTAGGTTTTTGCAGATGTGGTGAAGTCTAATGTGCTCACAAAGGTGGAACTGTGCTTGGGAAAGTACTCTAGTATATTACTGGAGAAAGTATTTGCAAGTTTTCATTAAAGATCGACCATTCTCTAATTGCCACTCTAGCCTTCACACTAGAATATATAAGACCAATCAAATATTGTACATTTTATTCCACATATGTATGGTCTGCTATCCATTGACTGAAAGGCTTGGATCCTTCAATACTCACAACTTGTTGCAAGAATTCATATGCGTTTTAAGCTTCATGTTGCGAATTTTTCCCTTCCTGTAACCACTAGCGATATTTTTGTAAGAGTTGTGAGTAGGTTTCCCTTTCTTGTTCTAGTTGGTTGTTAATTGTCTACTAGACTCTAGGATCTAAGGATTGTCTAGTCGATAGATCTCTGATAAGAATTTCCTAAGCCCTTATCTTTGAATGCATAGAAGCCAGATAGGTGGTCCAATTGTTTAATGTAGTATTAATATCATCTCCTCTATCCAATGTGGCTCATAAAGTTTTTTTTTTCTGCTAAAAAATCGCCATGGGATTTCTACAGAGCTTGTATGAAGCTAAGATTTGCAACATCACTGGGTCGGGTCTGTAACTCCAAAACTTGCGACTGAAGCTATACACTACTACATTTGGTGGAAATTTCGACACTTGGTTCCAACGCTTTTGACCAAATGTCGGAAATTTCCCCAAATTTTTTCCATCCCGCCCGAAACCGTCGCTATACCGACGTTTATAGAAAAGTGTCGCAATACCGACACTTAAACAAAGTGTTGCAATTGTGACGTTTGGAGGAAGACGTCGCAATTGCAACACTATGGCCCCAAGCGTCGTTATTGTGACGACTACCTCCAAACGTCGCAAGTACGACACAACGTCTAAGTGTCGCAATTGCGACGTTTGGAGGCAGCCGTCGCAGTAGCGACGCTTTGTCCGCCGTCGGTATAACGACACTTATATGCACGCTACATAAAAATATGAAACTTATATGCGCGCTACATAAAAATGATTTTATTGTTTCGTATCCGTCACAATAGCTACATTAACATCTGATATCATGCGCGCATTCGCCCTCCGCTCTTGCAGAACAACGTTCGCCCTCAGCTCTTGCAGAACAACATTTTCCCTCAGCATTCGCCCTCAGCATTTTCCCTTAGCTCTTGCAGAACAACATTCACCCTCAATGTTCGCCCTCAGCTCTTGCAGAACAGCATTTGCCCTCAGCTCTTGCAAAATGGTAAGTCTTACTACAGGCCCTTCCTCCTATAGTAGGGTTGACTCTATTTGGGTTTTTTTGGTCAATTCCATTAGATTGTGTTAGGCTGTAGGGTTCTCTCTAGATGTCAAGAATCAAGATTCAATACCCTCTATTATCTTCATCACCCAATACAAGATTTAAATTTTTCCCAAAGAAACACTTATTAATTTGGCAGCCATTATTTCTCCCTGCTTTAAAAACCCTACATTTAAATGAAAACAAGCATTGCATTTCAACTAGAAAAATCTATTAGTGTTCAAATGTACATGTGTGCTACATTAAC
The DNA here is from genome assembly GCA_034641835.2 of Pinus albicaulis. Taxonomy (NCBI): domain Eukaryota; kingdom Viridiplantae; phylum Streptophyta; class Pinopsida; order Pinales; family Pinaceae; genus Pinus; species Pinus albicaulis. Next base: position 1,763,921,012 of record CM076578.1, read on the forward strand.
GTCTAATATCACGCCCGCATTCGCCCTCCGCTCTTGCAGAACAACATTCGACCTCAGCATTCACCCTCAGCTCTTGCAGAACAACATTCGCCCTTAGCATTCGCCCTGATCTCTTGCAAAACAGCATTCACCCTCAGCATTTTCCCTGAGCTCTTGCAGAACAGCATTCGCCCTCTGCTCTTGCAGAACAACATTCGCTGATTTATATTATCTTGAAAAAGGAAAGGTAAATTATTTCCCATGGAAAAAGAAGGTTTTCCCTTTTTATAGGTTATTTGGACTTACGTGGAAAAATTATGGTATGCCTTTCATATTATGTAGTTTAAATTTGAATTAACAGATTATTCTACATGAAAATATAATTACCTATGTGATGTCCTTCATCACTAATTAAAATTATAGGGTTTCAATTTCCTAGACTCTAACTCATCCGATGCTAAATTCTAGGTTCTCATTGGTGGATCACTCTTCCATTGATTTCCTTTCCCTCTGGATCTTGTCACACTTTAAAAGTCATCAATGATACATATATTATTTCAGGTATCCCAAAAGGCTTTATAGTAGAACATATTGTGAAGTTTTTTTGACACTTGAGGATTCTTTTTAGAACTACAACGCGGTCTATGCTATCGAGTTATATACCAAGCAACTTGTCCTTAATAACCACACTATGAGGTAGGTTCAACCAGTTTGAACTTGTTGGGACATAGAATATGAAGTTGTGTGATGATTCCATATCACAGGTCTATTATGGTGACAAAAGTGAAGACACGTAATGATAGTTATTATGTTAACATTACTAGAAACATTTTCGAAATTATCCATGCTATCAAGATGTCAAAAATCCAGGCATTAGGTGTCAATACTCGTAGCTAATAGATAATAATAATAATATAAAAAAATCACAACTTTATTCTTGAAATATGATTGTTACACATTCGTAACCTAGTTCATGAGTTACTATCACCCAAAGATTGCAAAACAAACTTAAAATATAAATTAAACCAACATGAGAATCCAACTAAGGGTTTCTCAACAAAATCATGCCATAACCTGACATTTTGAAACCCAAATTTGAATCCATCATAAGTAATACAATGCAAACTCAGATGGATTTTCAATGCATGTTTGCATGCTACACTTATTCTCTGTCTAGATATCATTTTTTAAATGGAACCATTAGTCAAGCCCACAGTCCTTTTATGTGAAAAATTTCAGCTCTATTTGAGCTCTTTTTTGCTCCACCACCTCCATAAACATATGCAAACATATATCATGATCTTGGAATTCCATTACATATGTATGTGAAAATGTTCCATAATCATGCCCCATCATCAATTTAAGAAATTTCCATTGAATATCAAATTATGGAGGGGGGGAACTTTTTGCTGCAACATTTGGCTCAAAATCAGGGACCATTTCCGTATGAGGTGAATGAGAACTATAGATATTTGAAGAAGTAGATTAGTGCCTTTTCCTCTCGCCATGGAGTCATATACAGTCATCCATCACAAAAATTTGTCTTTGTTCATTCTCACCTTGAAAGTTGCAAAAATTCATGCCCTAATTGAAACGACACTAAATTTGAAAGATATAATAAAAATGCAAGCTAGAAGTGCCCTATTAATACAAAGGGAAAACCTTCCTACCTACCCTAAATGAGATAAATTTTGATTGAATAGGAAAAATGATATTGCCAATGGAGTTGATCCAACAACTTGTTAAATGTATGGGACTAAATCATGCATTTGATTTCTAGGGAAACATGCGCATGAAGAGAAAAAGTGCAGAATTAATGGAAAATCCATACATGCCACTTATAAAAACTACACCGAAAGGTAAAAAAACACTTAAGGCCTTAACTTAATTTGAATCCAAAAATGACAAAACAGGATTAATGAAAACATGAGAGTGGTGTGGGTGAACAACATAAATAAAAAGTGAATATACCTTTCCCCAAGATGCCTTTGTCACCGTTGTATGAAAACATGTTTTCCTTTCCCTTTATACATGCAAGTGAATGCATTATAGGTATGGTGTTTTCCCAGAATAGGAGAAGCCTACTTAAATATATCATTCGTGGAGTGAATGTTTCCTTGAACCAGAACCTCATAGAAACTTATCACTGAATTTGATGTTGGGATGGGATTGTAAAGATAACAACCTCTTCATTCCTCTTGAAGATTGGCACCAATTATCAACAATGAATCAAACTGTAATTTGATCTTCCCCCTTTTACATTACCCTGTATTAGTGTCATAAAAAATAAATATATCAAGATGAAAATCAACACCCTCCTTTTCCAAATTTGGGTAAAGGTCAATGAGAACCTTAGTCACAAGTTACAACTTCCAGGATATTTCTAAAACAATTTTCAGTCAATTGTTGCATCATGAACAACATGATTTTCTCATAATTCAACATGAGACATGTTTTCCTTTCACTTCCAACAAAGTTCCATTTCTACTCGAAACTCCTATGAAACAGGAACCAAATAAAGGCCATGTCCTCAATGGACATCATTTGGCTTTGAAAATGGCCATTGCACCGTGTTGTTTCTTATATTACATCACGATAGTTTCTTAGGTCATTTCTGTTTCTTGAGATGAAAAACAACCAAAGAAATTGTGAAGATCCTTTCATGAAATAAATGACCATTTCTCAATCATATCTCAACTATTTTTTATTTTATTCAGTGGTTGCTTACTTTGAGAGAAATTTGACACTTTTATAAGGAATATAACATAAAAACACAAAATGGGAAGGAATTGATGAGGTAGATGTCCATTAGTTGTTGTCAATTAAGAATTGATAATACACGATGCATGTTCTGTACTACAAACTAGATTCCTTCCTGGAGTTAGGACACAGAGTATCGAATCAAAGTTGTAGTTTCTAACTTCTTGTATTGGTTCATCAATCTTGAAATTCAGACATTGCATGTCTTCATTGCTTCATGTTTGAATAATTTGCATCATATCGTACAATAGGGAATTAGGAATTATGATTATTATTACTTTATGGATCTGTTAAGTTACTTTTAAGTTTGCATGGTTTAGTGTGAAATTATTCTAGTGTGCCCCTAGGCCTAGGTGAAGGAATGCCAAGGACTGAGAACCCTAGTTTTTAAATGGTATTGTTTCTTATACCCAAAAAACCCTCAACATCACTTCTTATTAGTTCTTAACAATAGTGTTGTAAACAATTTGAGAATTGATATAGCAAAATCTCGCACTTCTCAAGATAAATTCCTAAAGCTAAAGTGTGATACCATGTGTAATTCAATAGCCCCATTGTCACCTCACCAACCTCTTTTCACTTTGGGCTAGCTCTCCTCCAACTCAAGGGGGTTTCTCCCTAGTAGATGTTAGGGATCTAATGGCCCAACCAAACCAAGTCAAGAGCCCCCTAAATCTCTATTTTTACTACTATCAATCAAAATATTGAACAATAGGGTCAGACATGCATCCTGAAGATAAAATTGCTAGGGTATTTTTGGGTAATTTCAAAGGGAAAGTCCCCAAACACATATAATCAAGGAATTATAACGTGATTTCAAACATTAAATATCAACAAAATTGTTTAAAGGATATTGAAAGGAAAAGGTGATGGAAGATAGAAAGTGCCTTACTTAAATGCTCTAAGCATTTTTCAATAGTTGCTCCAAAAGCTTCACTTCAAGGCCCTTCAAGATCGTCTCCAACAATGCTATACCATCAGCTTCAACAATGTTGCTCCAAAAATCTCCTCAAGGTCTTCACAACAAGTTTACTAGAAGTTTCTCCAACAATATATTCAATAAGGTCTTCATTGTCAACTCGTCTCTTGTTTGGGTGCCTTAATGTGCAATGACATGTTTTCAGGACTGAATTCAATGCAAGGCATATTTGAAACTCTAACTCTGTCTTCCAGTGTCTTATTAGAAATTATTTCAGTTTTCATTTTGTGTTTTCAAGTTAGATATTGTTTTCAAGTTTTTACATTTATAATTTTATTGCAATGTGGCAGACTGATCAGAGCAGTGCAGGAACAACCCCGAGACGAGATGATCGTGGAAAGAGGCCAGCGGAAGAACATGTAAAGTGCCAGCATTGCTCTATCTTTAGGTATTTTAGTTATTTACATAATTGAAATAATATTAATTTTGTTCAAATATGCACACACCTAGCCATGGTACGCCTGATGATTCCCTCTTTGAGGAAGAGCTTTCTTCATCCCTATCTCCAGTGTTCTTGTTGCGAAAAAAGGCATGAGATGCAAGGTCAGAATTTAATACTTTGATAGACGCACCTCAAACACCTGAAACAGAAGAGAGGATAAAACAACTTATGAGCTAGCTAGAAAGATATCAAGTAATAATAAAAAGTCAAAATGATATATTTTTTGTTCTGCATGAGATGAATTGTGATAGTTTGATTTTTAATTTTTACATTGACTAAACTAACAAAAAGTTCTTTTGTATGTAGCGTTTTCTAGCACTTGCTGAACCCGGTGTTGGTGGTAGTGGGACACAAGGGAAAGAGATTGCCCAAAAACCCTCTCATACACCTTCTACTCCTTTAGGTGCCAGCCAAGAAACACACCCTGCCCAAGTAGACACCCAGCCAACCGCTGAACGTGTTGGAAATGATGAGGCTGATATGGCCAACTACATTATTGCATTTCCTGGAGCTACACGTGTCAGCTCCACAGGGACCATTAATGGCACGTTGTTGGTGAACGATGAAGGTGTCCCTATAAAGCATGTACAACTCCCAGGTAAATTTTAATATTTTAACTATTTCATGTACTTTATCTAAAACATATTTATCATAATTTTTATTTTTAAATTAATGATAATATCTTCTTCTTCTTCTTCTTCTTTTTTTAATTTTAATTTTAATTTTTTTATTTTTTTATTTTTTCTGTGTAGGAAACAATGAGTTCTACAAGTTTCCGGAGAGCCATGCGTTAGTAATTTTTGGCCCAACCATATGCACAGGGTGGAATTCCTAGAATTCCAACCTGAAAAAAGAACTTATAGATTATCTAGAAGCCCTTTTTGGGGTCGGCACAATTGACAGAACAACGGTGGCTCGGGTAGCTGGAAAATATTTGAAATATACCAGGGATACCTATAGGACGCAATTGCAATTTAACCCTAGATATGAGCATCCTCTCACAGTTCCAGAGAGTGAGTGGAGAGCACTCATCCATGACGGAAAAGAGAAAAGGGCAAAGAAAGAAGGAAAAATGCCAACTGAACCCGCAAGGTAAATTACAACTTTAATTCAATAGCTTTAATTTTCTTTATGTCTAAAATAAAAGTGTGCTACGTCATATCTGACTTCAATCTTTTGATGCTAGGTTGCTTGACACCTCAAAGGAAACCAAAGCTAGGATTGAAAAAAAGGGCCATTAGAAGCTAGGCCAGGGTGGCTACTTGAAATTAGCCGCAATAATTGTAATTAAGTAGCTAAACATCTTATAATTAATTGTATCGCCTTCCAACGTTTTTGTAATCCTATCAAATATGATTAAAAATACACAATCATATGTAATGTAGGGTGATGACTTTGAAACAAAAACTACAGAGGAAGATAAAAATATCGCTTTCCATTTCGGCTATCAAGCCGTAGTTGAACGTCGCAGAAGCTTGGGGCAGGTCCCAAGATCCAGAATGCCTGATAAGGTAAAACATTAACCTTTCAATATGTTTGTTTTCGTCCATAAATTTAATGTCTACCAACTTTGTTTAAATCAGGGGAGCAGCACTACCGACGAGGAAAATAACCCAGTTTTAGAGCCAGATGTAGATGATCCTCTCGTGCAACCTGATCATTGTAGTGGGGACCAGGCCGACAATGCTGCTATCAGTGAGGGCCGTGACGGTAATTAATTTCCACTTATAAATTTTTTCTAATTATACCTTGATGGTTGTCCTTATAACATTTTTTGTTTAAATGACAGAGAATGTTTCCCTTGAGGATCTTACCACCAGAGAGGAAGACAGGGCAACAGTCCCAACGGCGACAACTGGTGCACTAGGTAAATAATCTCATTGTAATTTTTTTTATTAATATTACCGAACTAGTTCAATGATATTTAAAAACTGACAATTAAAATTTAATATTATCTGTTTTTGTAGGCGATGCCCCGTCACCGGATGAGACCAGACATCGTGACTACACAACTAGGTCAGCGCTGACAACTGGTGCACCAGGTAAATAATCTCATTGCAATTTTTTTATTAATATTACTGAACTAGTTCAATGATATTTAAAAATTGACAATTAAAATTTAATATTATCTGTTTTTGTAGGCAATGCTCGGTCAGTGGATGAGACCAGACATCGTGACTACGCAACTAGGTCAGCGGCGACAACTGGTGCACCAGGTAAATAATCTCATTGCAATTTTTTTTATTAATATTACCGAACTAGTTCAATGATATTTAAAAACTGACAATTAAAATTTAATATTATCTGTTTTTGTAGGCGATGCCCCGTCACTGGATGAGACCAGACATCATGAATACGCAACTAGGTCAGCGGCGACAACTGGTGCACCAGGTAAATAATCTCATTGCAATTTTTTTTATTAATATTACTGAACTAGTTCAATGATATTTAAAAACTGACAATTAAAATTTAATATTATCTGTTTTTGTAGGCGATGCCCCATCACTGGATGAGACCAGACATCGTGACTACGCAACTAGGTTAGCAGTGCGGGTCGAAAGGCACGAAATAACAGCAGAGCACGATGATATTGATGATGTAATTGGGAGCTTTAGAAATAGGAAGAAGAAAAAGAAAATTTGATAATGTAAAATATTGTATTATTATAAGACAAACGTTACCATACTTGGAACGTTTTTTGCGTTATATAAAAAACTCATTTATCATACTATTTTTATGTCAAGCATTAATTGCAATGTTTCCTTGCGTACTTTTTGTTGAATTGTTTTTTTATTAGTTATTGAATATTTTTTTTTTATGCTCATGAAATTAAAAAATGAAATATAGATTGGGTATTGGGGAATTGAGAGTGATGTGAGGGGGAGGGGCCATAAGAGCTTCCACCTTCACGTGGTTGGCCCTGTTTAGTAGAGAATAATTTATTGGAGCGATTTAATCTTGGAGCAAACCTCCCTCGATCCAGCGTAGCAACAAAAAAGTCACCGTTGACTTAGTTGCTACTCTTTCAGATCGTGGGAGGCTTGTTCCAAGTTCATGCGACTCCAATAAATTTTTCTTGAAACGAAGAGGAGCTTATTCAGGTATGTTTTGACATTTTCAACATATGTTCTAACATTATCATAAGAATGCATCTTAGAGTAAAAATTACTACATCAATTACTTGTATTTATTGTATAGATAATGATGGATTTTGATTGGCTTGGAAGTGCAGGTACAAATCCTCTTGCATCATGAGCAATACAACTTGTCAACTAGGGTCATGTCTAGGATATTTTTGCTTGTGCGCTTGACCAAGTTCGTAATGTCACATTTTGTAAGTTCCTTTACAGTTCATAATTCAATATTAAGCTTGTTCATGATTATTATCTAGGTTTTTTGTATGTGTTTTTTCATCTATTTAATTGTAAGCAACTCTGCATGTTTCCTGTTGTTCACTATGATTTCTCCCATTACCACTCCCAGGATGAATCCGACTTTATTGTTACATAGGTTAATTTATTGTTACTATGATTTCTCCATTTACAATTTCATAGGTTACATCATGTAAAGTTGTCAATCTCAGGTTGGTGATGAGCTTTAGTTCTCCAGATTTGGGGCTTTTCTGATATTTTCTCCCTCATGTCATTCCCGCATCACCTCGTTGTTTGAGCATGCCAATTGTCTACCACTTGTACCAATTGGCACATGTCAATCTCTGAGTGGTGCCACATTTCACCTATTTTCAGTGAGAGTTTAGGGTTTCTCTAACATAGCTTCATAAATCTGATTCAGTGCCTGCTTGAATATTGTCACATAATACTCATGGTTTGGATTGATGAGCATGTTCTGAATGGTTGGTTGATTCATAAGAACCACCCATATAGTCATCTTGAGATATTTAAGAAGTTTTCTCGGGTTTCCTTTTTCACCGTTTCTAGTGGGTGGGATGGTGTGGGGTGATGCATCAATACTGGTGCTCTTGTAGTAGGGAATTTGTTTTTGGGGATATAAAGGAGCATTTGATGTAGATATCCCATTGGATGCATTCATAGATGGGCACGAGAGGTCAAGAATTTAAATTAAAAATATACAACCTCTAGCATGGCAACCTGAAGGCCGCGAGAGACACTGGTTAAAGATTGTTTTTTGCTGGCCTTAATATAGTCGTGATTTCTTTCTATTATCTTAATGCAAATATATAGTCCAGTATCATTAAAATGAGGATTGTGGTTGTATTTCTCTTAATGCTCCATAAGTTGCCAAAAGTTGCGATAGTTGTTTAGTTTGCCTGTTACAACTTAAAAGTGGTTTTTAGCAATGGAAGTCATGTTTTTTAAGGTTCATACTAATATGAAGATCTTGTAATTCTATATTCAGGATAAGAGAAGATGGCCTCTGCTTTGGGCAGTATGACAAAAATTGCCACATCTACCTCATTAGGTAACAATGGAAAGGGGAAGAAGTTGGGTGCAATGTTTGATAATTATGGCAGACAATTGTCTTCTCTTTCAGTTTTTTCACCCATTTCCTTTAATCGCTCAAGCAGAAGAGGGACTCTGAGATTACGCGACAGAGAGAAGGTAGTTAATACAATAGCTATGGAAAAGGAGTTGTACTTCAACAAGGATGGCTCAGTGACAAAAAAATTGCAGGTCAGAGAAAAAATTATGTTTAAAGGAAGGTCACCTGCACGTGAAACTTCACTGCGGTGGATCTTTCCTTGTCCACTTATATTTGATTTTAATGTGTTATTTTAATTTTTCATGGAGGGTTTTTTTGGCATATGGTCTGGCATTCAATTGCACACTTACTGAAAGCATTGTCAATTTGTCTTGCATGCGGTGTGAACAAACTTGTTGATCTTGTTGGAGTCACCCTTGGGGTGAGAGGCAAAATGTTGTCTTGGAGAGAAAGCATGGTTCTCCGAAAATATTTAATGATGGTGTGACAGTAGCTAAGGAGGTAATTTGTAGATGTGTGCTCTGGTTTTCTTTTTAACGTTGTATTAGTTCCCCCTCTTAAATGTCTTAGATTTGGTAGGCATAATTTGAAAACTCAAAGGTGAAAGGAAACATATTTGTTACCCAGTGGTCTACTTGGCCTTTGGACTAGCCACATTAGAGTAATTCATAAATATTTTCACAAAAATAAAAGGAAAGGGTTATGGCTGAGTCAAATTTTATTGTTATTGACAGTGTAATGAAATGTATCTCAATGCTATGGTTTTGGCCTTTTTATTGGTTGAATTAGAGGACCCAGTTGAAAATATTGGGGCCAAGTTGGTAAGGCAATCTGCGGCAAAGACAAATGATTTAGCTGGGGATGGAACCACAACATCTGTTGTTCTTGCACATGTTGGAATATTGAAAAATTCCATAACAATGAATGGAGAATAAATCTCCCTTCCTCTAACACAGAGAAAATAAAAATTTCTTTGACAGGAGAAAGAGTTTCAATACTTTGAAAACAAACTTCTATTCCCTTCAATAACTCAAAAAAAAACTATTACACTTCTTCCTCACTGAGAGGGATTACAAAATTATGATTGCTACAAAACGCAGTGCATAAAACCAACTCACTGTCTGTTCAAAACAAACATACTTTGTCTCTAAGACACTCTGCTGTGTTTTTCCCTTTCGCACTGCTGTGCATACACACTTAAAAAGTTACACTCAGTTTTTCACTTTTTACACACTGCTATGTAATAAAAATTTACGTACTGTCTATAAAAAAAACTACCAAGCTTTTTCGACCTTTTTATTTTTATATGCCGGAACATATAAAACATATTATAATAAACCCTCTTTTAAAAAAAATAAAATTAAAACTAAATTTTATGGCCCACCTTTCATTTCGCATATGATATATATATAACATATGTTTAAAACATATGTATATATTAAAGCATACATAAAATTAAATTATCAAAACATTAAAGAACCCTTTCCGTCGAACTTCAAAAGTATGAATAGATTGAATTTCAAACCAAATTCGCGTTCCAAAATGGGATGCTGACGTCTGCCTAATTTGTAACGCGAATTCTCAATCCAATGTGCCTTATAAAAAATTCGGGTCCGGTTTTCAGGTTTTTAGATTCCCTTCAATTTCATGCAATCCAATATTAATGCTCCACGTGTCCTCCTTTTGAATTTACAAAACTGTCGGGTAAATTTCTGTTTGTTTAATTTCTGGTTGGTGAATTGCGTTAATGCTGGTTGTTGTGTTTAAATACAATCTTGTACAGAAATATGGCTGCGGTCGTCTACAAAAAAAACTTGCAGGAATTTTAAATGCTGAATTAAATTTTTGGATGGCGTGCAAGCAACCTCCAAAAAAAAATGTTGCTGCTGCATCTGTCCTTCTGCTGCAGCAGTTGAAGTTAAAATTCAACAGCACAGGGTTTAATAAGTGAGGGTGTAAAGGTAAATTTTTGTCGATAGTACTTGATTAAGATCATCTATTCATTTTTGTAGGGTCTTCTGGTGTTTGGGTTTTTAGTTTTGGGTTGGGCTTATTGAGTCTAAGATAGTTTTTGAGTGAAAAAATTGCTATCAGGTATTAAAAATTTTTGGTTCTTTTGTCAAAATTTATGATCTTGTTAGGAAATACAAAACTGACAATGGTTGTATCTTAAATTTGTGGAAAATAACTTGAAATGAAACCTTTTTGTTTAGGTTGTTGCAGCAGGTGCAAACCCCGTTCAAATTACCAGGGGCATTGACAAGGCAATAAAGGCCCTTGTTTCAGAACTCAAAATTTTGTCAAAGGAGGTAAACGCTTGCCTTTTGAGTAGGCTGGTTTCCCTTTTTTCTGATGGTTTGGTGTATCTAATTGAATTAGTTGCCTAAGGTATTTTTGGTTGCAAAATCATTTTCATTTTTCATATAGTATTGGCCTTATGGAATACATTTGATTGTGTGGTCTTGTTAGATCTACAACATTTGTAGTTGTTTAGTCTTATGGTCGAGGTGCACTTTTATTATGGAAATAGTTGATGCAATATTGTCATTTAATCCTTACTGCAGGGTAGCATGTTGAGAAGTTTCTTGTAAAACATTTGGTATTCAAAATGACACTTGATCCTATACAGCATCATGCACTTGAATTCAAAATTAATATTCAAAGTGTGCCAGACAATTCTTGCAAAATTTCAAATATTTATGTTGTTTTAAACCATTATCTTTTTCATGTATTGGATGCTGAAAATGAGAAAAAGACTTTGGTATGAAACAAACTGGTGAATAATTTCCAGCGAAACAACCACTTCCAAGACATGATTTAGAAGAAGAACATATGTACTTATGAAGCATAGAAAGATATCCTTGATGCATTGTCAATGTTTGGCTAGGGTTATTTTTGGAGAAAATAACTCCTTATTCCTAGAATAGTAATCTTCAATACAAGTAAATGCCAGAGAAGAGAGATCATCGTGTGACATAAACCTATTAACAAAAGTGAACAGGGAATGATTATTAATTATGGCATACTAAGTTGTCAGTGATTTTGACAATTTGTCTTTAACAAGTAAAAATGTTAAATTCCAAACTTACATCATCATGGTTTGGCATCATGAGCTTGAATAATTGTCCACCATGCTCATAATTTCATTGTTGTCTTCATATATATAAACAATGTTTCAAATAATAATAAAAAAGTTCTATAAGAAAAATCCAGACCTCCATGCTGCTGCTCCTTGTGAGACAAAGTCAAAATTGCATTACACAATCTAACACATAAGAATCTCCTATATCTCGGTGGTATGTATCCAACTTCTTATAATAGTGTCTTCAAGACTTATGTTGACATTTCCAATGAGATATTTAAGCAATGAAAGATGGAGCCTTCTTCATTGTTGTATATGTAATAGTCTTTTATTAATATAAAGATTGATGGTTTTGTCTTTCTGAAAATGAAATGTAAAAATAATTTATTGTGGTCAATTGAATTTTTTTTTTTTTAAAGCTTTTCATTATGGAAGGGCAACATAGACATATGCCCTTCTAATTGAAATTCGGACCTGCCCTTCAAATTTTATCACTGTGTGGGACCTTAACAAACAATAAAACTATTCCGCTGCGCATTATATAAAACATATAACAAAACCTTTGTCAAAACTTCAAAGGAACCCTTTAGCCGTGAGTATTTCATCATGAATTGATCATTTTACCATGTACCTTCTTCTAGAGGAATATTCTTCCACTTGATTAGGTACTTCATAATGGTTATATGTCAAAGAGACACAGAATGTTTATCTATAACTTTTTGTGGTTCAAGAATCAACTTTCATTCTTCATCTAATTTTGGAAGTTCTATTTACATTGGCATATTTTTTCCCAAAACCTTTTTAGGCAAGATACATGAAAAACCTTATGAATGCAAGAAGAAGGAAAATATAACTTCTATACCACTTGTGCAATCCTATGAATAATTATTTAGGGCCATAACATTTTTGAGCTAATTTTTTATTCTTCTTTTTCTTGAATGAAGATTGCTTATAATGCTATAATCTAAAAAATACCCAATTACCCTCCTCAAATTATCTTTCACTTCAATGTTGTTCCCCTTGTTGTTTTATCATGTTTCATGTCATTTGAAGGTTTTCCATAATAATTTTCAAATTTTCTTTAGTATTTTCCATATGTGACTCTGTTTCCTATACTTTGGACCTATATTGCAAAAAGTATGAGATACTAGGAGTTGGATATCCATAAAGGGCCTTAAATGGGGAAATTTTAGTAGATGTGTCATAGGTAGTATCATATTACCATTCTTCCTTGATGAACCCACTTCATCCATTAAGATTGCTTTTCTAAATAGTAACATTGTAGATAACCTTAAAAACATTTTTTAACTATTTTTGTTTGACCATTTGACTGTGTTTGATATGTAGAACTCATGACAGCTAGTGTTTCTCCACTCATATTAAATAATTATTTCCAAAAGTTTCTTGTTGCTATTACTTTAGGAAAACCATGAAGACTATGAATTTCTTTCACGGACACTTTTGCCACTTGGCTTTTTGTTTATGTACTTTGAGGTCTACAAAAAAAATCTACAAAATTTGTCTATATAAATGACCACAAAATGTAATACTTACCTTTATATTTCAGTAACCATGTAATAAAGTCTATTGATATATCTTCTAGTCTTTGAATATGTATGTGGAATGGTTGAAGTAACCCTAGAGATTTTACTATCTCTCTTTTATTTATTATGCAAACCTGACCTTCTCTTACAAAATTTTGAATATTTTTCTTCATTCCTTCCAAAAATATATTTTTTGATCCTTTGAGATGTTTTAAGGAACCTTGCATCCTACCATCAGAGAGACATGGGACTCCCTTAATATTTGTTTATTCAAATATTCTTGCGTGCATAAAAATATTCTACATTTGCACCAAAGTATATATCTCTTTCACTCCCAATGCTCCATAGAGTTCATCCCATCCTTTATAAATTTTATTTTTTGTTTAGTACTATTGTCATTTTTCCAATATGGCAAGCTTCTTCTAGCCACCTAGGAATAGAAAATGTAATTGGATATAAATTTGAGGCCTCTTCTATTTTAGAAAGAGCATCATGTACTAAATTTTCCTTACCCTTTTTGCAGATTATCTCAAAATTAAAACTTTGCATTTTTCTCCTCATTTTTGTTAATCTTCCAATGAAATCCATAGCTTCAAAAAATACTTTATGCTATCATGGTATATCTTGACTTTAAAGTACCTCCCAATGATATACTATCCCCATTTTTTATTGCATGTAATATTGCTTCCATTTATATTTCATACGTAGATTTCACCAAATATTTTCTTTGAATTCCTTGCTTTTAAAAGCCAATGATATCCCTTATTGTGTTAATGTTACGTAAATTCCTTGTCCTAGTGCCTCACACTCTACTATGAATGTTTTACCAAAAGTAGGTGCAACCGATGTTGGTGTAGAAGACATGGCATCCATTAAAGAGAGAATGCCAAAGTAGCCTCATCATTCCATATAAATGATATTTTCTTCAAGAGATATGTGAGTGGACTTGAAATGCATGATAATTCTTAACAAATGATCAATAATATCATGTAAGTCTAAAAAATCTTCTAAGAACCTTGATTTTCTTAGGAATAGGTCATTTTGTAATAGCTTGCATCTTTTGAGGCTCCAACTTCACTCCTTCCTTTAAAACAATATGAACCAAATACTCAAATTCTTATTTTCCAAAAGAACATTTGGATATTTTTTACATAAAAATGATTATTCTCAATAATTTATATAAATTTTCCACATAAGCCTGCTAGTGTGGTATTCCCATGATTTATTATAAATATGTGTATTATCAAAGAAACCATCATTAAAATTTTATAAGATGGGATCAAACAAAATTGTTCTTAAGTCGAGCCTACGGACTTCAAACGCATCTACAAACCATAATTCAAACCAAATTTATGTTTCCAAAATAGCTCACCATCGCTGCCAATTTGTGACGCTAAAACCAAATGAATTCCGCCATAATCTTTTCGTGTCCTAGCTAACAGTATATGGAGGGAGGGAGTTGTGACAAATGGACTTTCTTATCAAATTCGGGCTCTAATATTTTTCTGGTCCGGATTTCACCCGCGTGAGTGGCCCAAACAAAGATGTCCGTCCAAGGTTTCGCCACGTGTCCTCAATCGAACTTTGCCTCGCTTCGACCGCGGGGTGCATTCGATGGCGTTTAAGGCAATGGGACATAGATGTGGCGATTTCATATCAATCGCATTAAGTTTTAATGCCGTTCAATTAAGTTCCAAGGTTTTCACATCTATTCGCATTAAGTTTTAACACTGCTCAAGATCGGACCTCCACTTCGTTAGAAATTCCGCATGCTCCAATATGATCCGTCTCTTCGGCTCTCATTAATGATCGTAGATTAATTATGACGGGTGTCCTTCGATTGCATTGCGCGGAAGCCGATAAAATGGCATTTCGCTATGGTTTTTCGTGACGAGCCTATGGCCGGGGTTACACGCTTACCACCGTGACAAGAAGGAGAAGGCCAGCGGAATCGCCGCGTAGACCTTGCCGCATATCTGCATTTCTCTCGGTCCGGTCCTTGTCCGTTCTTCCTATGTTTTTGGAGCCTCTACTTCTTCATCTCCTCTGTGCCCATCGCTAGTGAGATCGCACCATGTTCAAGATGCAACATTTCTCAGGGGAGACTAGAGGTCAACCCTCGCGCGCTCCCTCCAAAATTTCCCTCAACCGAGTTTTCTTCCGGCCACCCAAAGGATTATTACGTCGTAGGTCGCTATCCAAATACTAGAGTAAGTGTGGCCTGGTTGTAGGATCCGGCCACCATATGATTCCCCGTGCCTCATTTCCCATCACTAGTTCACCTTCTCCCCCATGACGCGCATCATGTATTCTTCTTAATTGCTCTCTCAACCACCCACAAATCACAACTTCAACACTGGGGTTTTCCGGTGGAGGAGGCCCAAACGAAGGAAGAATGCACCCGTCCGGCTAAGCCGTGAGTTCGGAAAGCCGCGCATTCGGGCCTCTCGTGGAGGGGAGCCGTGGCATGAATGTGGAGGTAGCACCTAGCGATCCCGGACCTTCCGAAGGATGGTGTGCCGAATCATTGAGGAGTCGAAGGAGTAGTTTTGTTAATTTGTTTTTCTTGCTTCGTTAATTCACTTAATTGGGCCGTTTTTAGATTATTTCATCAGGCCGGACCTTTGTAATATTTTTGAATTCTCAGAATTAAACGTTCAAGATCGGTTTCCCCGTGTGAGGGCAGCCTTCTTAATTTTTTGATTTTTTGATGACAAATTCGAGCATGATTCTCAAGTAATGATTTTGACTTCTGCAATTTTTATTCCCACCGTTAATAGATTAAATTTACTTAGAAAAAAATGTTTCGTTTAATTCTTAAACCTGTTTGGAAATACGTAGAGCCATGTTTATATGGCCTACGTATTATAATTTCTCTGATACCTACAAGAACCTTTTTGCTATGAACAGGATGTTGTAAGAAGCACAATGGAAACAAGCAAGCTTGAACCTTACATCCTCGATGCAACAGATGGTTACCAATTTTGAATCAAGCGAGCTCCTGATCTTACAAGCGAGCTCCGGGTTTCTCAGAGATGGTTACTACACTTCACATGATTAGCATTTTCTTTGTTCAAGGATTTTGGGTACTTTAATTTGTATTTGGAACAATGGACATCGGCACTCTATCTGCTTTACTATTTTGGCAGACACGTTTATTTCACTTTCTTATAGATGCCTCGCATATTTGATGCTTTCTCGCATTTGTCGATAATCTCCATGTGGATCATATCGGGTTTTATATCATGTCCCCGTATGTGACATGGGGTATTTTTCTATCATTGTCTCGTGGGACTTCCACTTTTCTCGGGATGGATATTTGGGTTCCAATATTCAGATGTGAACATGTAATGACTTCAGCTAATCGTTTTACTTCATATAATATATTCAAAACAACGTTTTTTCTCTTAGAAAAAAAAATGATTAATTTTTATCACTCGCCTTCAAAACTAGCGATGCCGGTCTATGTTTCGGTTTATCGATATGACCGATGGTCTTTTATATTTTGGACATATCACACTCCTCACATGATTATCAAGCTCTCCTCGTTCAAGGATTTTGGGTACTTTAATTTGTATTTGGAACAATGGACGTCGATACTCTATCTCGTTTTACTATTCTACATACTACTATTTCACTTTCTTATAGATGCCTCTGCATATTTGGATGCTTTCTCGCATTGTCGATAATTTCCATGTGGACCGTTAATGGGTTTTATATCAAGTCCCCGTATGTGACATGGGGTATTTTTCTATCACTATCCGGGGTGGGACTTCCACTTTTCTCGATGGATATTTGGGTTCCAATCTCTCGATGTGAAAATGTAATGACTTCATGGACTATTTTACTTAATATAATATATCTAAAACAACATTTTTTTTTCGTGGAAAAAAATGATTAATGTTTATCACTCAAGCTTTTAAAATAGCGATGTCAGCTCCAGGAAGTATTTGGTTTATTGATATGGTCTCATGGTCTTTTTATATTTTGACATAATCACACTCACATGATTGGGCGTTTTCTCTGCTCAAGGATTTTGGGTACTTTAATTTGTATTTGGAACAATGGACGTCTCTACGATTTCATTCTTTTGTTTTACTATTCTACATACCGCTATTTCACTTTCTTGTATGCTCGGGCATATTTGGATGCTTTCTCGCATTTTGTCGATAATCTCCATGTGATCGTTACCGGGTTTTATATCAAGTCCCCGTATGTGACATGGGGCTTATCACCGTTCGGTGGGACTTCCACTTTTCGGGATGGATATTTGGGTTCCACCGTATGTGAAAATGTAATGACTTCATGGGATTGTTTTACTTCATATAATATATTCAAAACATCATTTTTTCTCGTGAAAAAAAATGATTAATGTTTATCACTCGCTTCAAAACTAGCGATACGGGTCTATGTTGTCAGTTTATTGATATGGTCTGATGGTCTTTTTATATTTTGGACATATCACACCTCACATGATTAGCGTTTCCTCGTTCAAGGATTTTGGGTACTTTAATTTGTATTTGGAACAATGGATCGCAAGTAATTTTTTATCTGCTTTACTATTCTACATACTACTATTTACTCCTTTCTCATAGATGCCTCAAAGTATATTTGATGCTTTCTCGATTGTCGATAATCTCCATGTGGACCATTACCGGGTTTTATATCATGTCCCCAGATGTGACATGGGTATTTTTCTATCATTGTCCGGTGGGACTTCCACTTTTCTCCGGATGGATATTTGGGTTCCAATCTTCGATGTGAAAATGTAATGAATTCATGGATTGTTTTACTATATAATATATCTAAAACAACGCTTTTCCTTTAAAGTTTCATTTTTTTTTTTTTAAATTGAATCCATCGTCGCTATACTACGTCTTGTAAGCGTCTAATTGCGACAACTTAAAATGTTGGAAGAGCTTGGCGTATAAAAATCAGTCGACGAGCGACGTTCAAAATGCTCACCACATTTCGTCGGAATTGCGACATGCTTTACAAACGTCATAATATTTAATGCTCAAAACGCTGCGACCACATTTCGTTGGAATTGCTATAGTTTACAATCAAGCCAAAGAGTGATGTCCAAAAAATGTGGCTTCGACCACGTTGCATTAGACCAGATGCTTTACAACGTCGAAATAGCGACGTTCAGAATGTTCGACGACATTTGTCGTAATTGTGATAGTTTACAAACATCTAAGAGCAACGTTCAAAACGTCTTAATCACATTTCCCCGTCGGAAGTGCAAATAAATTTTACAGTTGTCGGAAGTGCGATTTGATTGGGAAACGTCGGAAGAGTGACGCTTGTTTGGAAGCGACGGAAAAAGTGTTGATAGTGTGACACTTTTTTAAGTGCGTCGAAACTGCACCAGAGTGGCAAACCATGTTTTTCCCACTCCGAATCACACTTCATGACGACTATGTGTCGAAATACTACGAATTGGCCGTCGGAAATTCCGCCAAATTTTCTAGTGATATATTCTTGTCAATTAGTTGGTCTATCATCTACCGGAAACAATGAGATGATCCTCGACCTCGCTAGAGCTAGTATGTTTAATTTTTTGTTGCCCGCATTTGGCAGAGCAATCCAGTCTCCTTTTTCATTCCTATAATCATTGAATCTCATCATATCTTTGTTTCTCTTTCTCTGCACCGATTCTTAGGAAATTTAATAGTCTATTAAATAAATTGAAAGATTTTTTTTCATTGAAAATTTCAATGTCGAATATTTCCTGTAGTGATACCAATGCCATTATTTTTCTCTTTGGTCAGCCGGAATGTATGTCATAGTTGCTTTTTAAATTTCTTGATTATTCCGTACGTATTTGGAGCCTAGATTGTTTGAAAATTTTGCATTGAAGATAGGAACTTCGCTTATTTTGCCGACGCTTAGCGATGAGCCTTTGGTATTGCACCACACAAGCTGTGAAATCCCAGGGGCTTCTCAACTCAAAATTATCACTTAGGGTTTGTACAAAATTAGAGGTGATAGTGCTATATGCATAGTATGTTAAGTTCTACTCATGTCACCCTCAAATATGAAATCGATCAAGGTGTTCAAGGACCATTCCTCCAACTAACTATAGTGAAAAAAATTCTTATGAAAACATAATTGGACTTGATTCTAACTATAAAAGTGAAATGTGATTCATTCAAATGCAAATGATAAGTGTCATCAAGATGAAAGAGAAAGGGCAAGTATACTTTCAAAAGTAAATAATGCTACTTTAATTTGAAATTCCATCAAATACATAATGTATTTGTATGCATCATTGATCTAATCGTACGATTAAAATAAGAAATCTAATTTTTGACATGCTTATGAATAAAATACTACTATAAATTTGTTTTGTTATTTGATGGTTGCGCAAGGAAAGGAGGAGGTTGGAGTGGCCTTAGCGTCTTACTTAATCATCAAATCATAAGTTGGGGGCCATTAGTCAACTTAATCAGATATGATAAAAGTGGGGAGAAAACTGGTTGAAAAGAACACCGCGACAGGGATACTATAGGAGGACCGTATTGCCAGGAGGGGGTCCGAGAGGTTCTTAAGGATGAAATTGTGACTTAGGATGGAGGAGGTGGATGAAGTTATAAGTTGATGAATGAAGGCTTTGGGAGCCCCTTGATAATCCTAGTATATCTCTGGTCTATCTTGAACCTAAGTTGATACCCACAATGTCCTTTATTTTCCTCGATAGAGTGACTTTGGAGACATAGTTTGGAAGTAGCATGAGGTGCCCTAGAGGAGGATGCAAAATTATAGGTGAATGTGGGAAGGTATTCCCACCCCCTCGCAGTATCAACACAATCTTTGTACTAACCAAATACATGCATCAAGTGACAATAACATAGTGAAATAAATTATCATGAAAAATATGAGTTGAATTTGATTAAAATATATTCAATCCAAACATTAGTCTGATCACTAAACTATTGAAACTAACTCTAATTTGCAAAGAATAAGCATGCAAAAGGAGCACAACTAACATCTATCCATTTCCATGAAATAATAAAAAAATATTGGATTGGAGATCAGAATATTTCCAATCACTCTTCCCACATGAGGGGGTGATATGAAAGCATGCAATCACAAGTTTTTATAACATAAAATCTATCAAGAAAGAGAAAGACATTAAATTATTCGAAACAAGAGCAAGAAAGAGATACAAGAGAGGGAATAAAGTCTATTGGTTGGGCCCAAACCCAAGCATTTAAACCCTCCAAAACAAACTCAGATGTGTATCAATAGAAAAATTTCATTAAATGTAGTGTCAATAGTCTCATACATCATGAAAGATACAAATTATAATGTCAAGTACTAGGATCACAATAGCTACTCCTAGCTACAACAAAAAATTCGAATTCTAATGAGCCTTTCAATTGGTTTATTTATACAAGAAGGTAGTTGATGGCATTCACTTGAGAGGAGGAGTGGTTCCCTTCAAGATCTCGAGAATTGTGGATCTCTGGCCTCCTTGATCTTCACATGTACTTGGAGTCCCTCGACTACCAATGAATTTGAGCCATGATTGACAATCATGTGATCCCAAGCTGCTAGAGAATTAAGGAGGTGAAACATAATCTACATTCTCTCTTGGTTGTCTCCATCAAGCCCTCGCATAGTAAATGCCTCAAAAATTCTTATTTTTCCTGAAATTCAATCAAATTAGGCCACATAATATGATAAACACCTTTTATTATTCTTACCGAGAATATTATTACTAAAAATGTGAATTAATGTGAGAAGAGGATAGTTTTAAGGGCCGGAGGATAGTATAATGAACTTCAAAATATACCTATTAATGGGACCGTCATCACCCCCTATTGAAGGTGTTTCTTGTCGTCCGGTGAAAATTGGTCATCCATATGAAAATACTTCATGTCCGTGGTGGTATCTTTGACATCCCAAGGTACTCTAAATGGTGTTCCTTCTAGTGGATAAGACATGCATTTGTCTCTATCTCTCGCGAATACCTTTTGTTCCTCTTTCTTGGTTTCTTTATTCTCCTTGTAACCCCAATAGTAAGGGAGGACTAAGTTTCAGTATTATCCATTTGATATTCAGCCTTTACATGATCCTCTTTATGAGGGTTCTTTCCACAACATTCCTTAGCCTTTCTAGGATTTGGGATACTCTCCTCGGGATTTGTAGACTGTGAGGTAAGGCATGCCACCTTCTCTCGAAAAGGTTGTAAAATCTCTATTCCTAACATCCTAAAAGTTTCCCTCGAAATGTATGCAACGAATTTATCTTGGGTTTCTATGTACTTAGTGATAATTCAAAATCAAAGAAGAGGAGAGAGATTTTGATTGATGATGACAACCGTAGGGCTTACCAAATTTGATTTGATGTATAAGGGCTCTCTTTCTTTCTTTTTCCATCACCTTCTTACTTCTTCAACTCTTGTCTCCGTGTCAACCAAGATTCTAATTCCATGAGTTGTATGTCTCCCAACCTTGAATTTGGGTCCCAAAAATTCAGATTTGTTAGGATCAGATTGTGCATATAAAACTCACAAATATAGTTGTTCCCTATCCCTCCATACCTACCTTTTTGCAAAACTCAATAAATTTCACATTATTGGAAAGGAAAAGACCCATAATGTTCTAGTTTCTTTATCTCGAATTACAACCACTAATACTTTAGAAAAAGAGCATAGCTCTTGATAACTTCCTGCATTGTATGGCTTCCATAGATAGACTTTCCATCATAGTAAGTTTTGTTTCTTTTTCTAGAAACTCATTTTTTAGCCTTGTGTTCTCCGCCCGTATTTTCCCTCATGGTTGACTCCCTTAGATTTAGGTCACTTAATTCCTTGCCAATTTCATCGATATTTTCTTCCATGAGGTCCACATCTTCTACATTTTTGGATTTGGAAATTTTCATCCAATCCATGTGTTCTTCCTCTTTCCTTCTCTAATTCAAAGAAGAGTGGATAGAAAACTTCATGAGTATAATCCTACCTCCTCAAAAAAATTGTAGTAGGGTTCTAGATTAGATGTGGATCAAGATCATGCAGCTCTTGGAGGTTTTTTTAATCCTTTATCGAGGTGGTTTCCTCCTTCCTCAACACTTTCTTCGCTTCCCGTAGCATCCCTAGTTTCTCCTATAGTGTACTCCCCGTTTCTCCTATAGATGCCTGCTTTCCTCCCATAGCTCCCCGTTTTTATGCTTGTCTAATGACAATTTTTATCTTAGGTCTCTTAAAGGTGACTGCCCCGGTGGTGGACTTCCCATAAGTATCACAGGTGTCTTGGTTTTGACCTTAGAGAGTGTAACCTTTGAGTCTTCCCTTCACTAGGTCCTACTTCTTCCTTTTTCTTGGTGACTCATCAATAGTGATAGGGATTTTTGAAGGAGGTTGTGATTTCCTTGCCTAATCCTCGGTGCTCTTCCTTGTTTTGAAGTATAGGGGACCTTGCCTTGGATTCCTAATTTTGGGATTTACAAGTGTGCACAATGTATCCAATGTTGCAACCATTTCTTGCTCGGTATTACTTGGAGAGAGACTTGTTTGTTGTCCTTGATTTTTTTTTTTTCTCTTTGGACTTAGAAGTGTCCTTAGGGTTATGTTTTTATTCTAATTGTTTCCTTTCCTTCTATTCCTTAATTTTTGTTTCCTCTTCCTCTCGTTTCTATTTCCTCTTCCCCTCTTTTTTTTTGCCTCTTTATTCCTAGAATTTTGTTAGCTCTTCTTCCTTTTTATTGCTCCCCTCTCTACCTCCAAATCTGTTAGAAGGTGGTGTTTCTCCATGTGTGTGATGGCTTGGGTTTCAATGAATATTTCCTTTCCATGTCTACAAAATCATT
This sequence comes from Pinus albicaulis, assembly GCA_034641835.2. Lineage (NCBI taxonomy): Eukaryota > Viridiplantae > Streptophyta > Pinopsida > Pinales > Pinaceae > Pinus > Pinus albicaulis. Next base: position 1,763,944,075 of record CM076578.1, read on the forward strand.
CCATAACATAGGGTTCTTTAAGTGACTTAAAGCATCCATCACAATTAACTTAATGAGGCCATGGTGGGAAATTTGTTGATGCTTCCTTCCCTCACCCTTTGGATCATTTCAAATGATATATTGTAGGAGTGAAAATGGGTAACACTTAGTCTCTCGGGGAATGGTAAAAATTATTTTAATATTAGCTCATGGATTAGCCTAAAATTATAGGCATATACAATTACCAACCCTCTCCTCATAGGATATGTATTTGAAAAATGTGGTAGGCCACTTCATCCCAAGGGTAAGGTAGGACTTCTCTTTCTTTCTCCATTCTTAATATCCATATGTTTTTCTCCGAATGAAAATTTTCTTCCCGGGTTGTAACATGTACTACTTTTCCCTCCTTGCTCTATAAAATTCCTAAGGGTAAGCTGGTCACTCTTCTTATGGTTTCAAGACTTAAATAAAGGCCAATCCTCTAACAACAATAGTGGCACTATATTCTCATTAAGGATTTAGTGCCATGGAAAATTCTCGAGTGATGTCATCATCATACCCTTTCGCTTGTTTAGATAATCCCATCCATTGATGTCTTAGAAAAATGTCTACAAGAGGGTGTTGGTGAATTCTCTTTGTTTATGTGGGCTCTCTCTTCTATTGAATCCTCCCATCATTTATTCTACAACTCCTCTTTGGTGTTACTTAGGTGTAAATTTCAATGTTTCCACAAGCAGCAAATTTCTTTACAGAAATGGTATTAAAAATTCCTATCGACGGAGAAGGATGATAAAATTTATATCAAAACAAACTAATTTTTTTTCCGCATCTTGCCTTTACATACAACAATTTCCAAAGGGAATTATCAAGCCAATTTTTTATTATAGGGCACTAACTTCAGGAAAATTTCATGCAAATGTATGGAAATTAGAGAGGAGAAAGCCACTTACTCCTAAAAATAGCTTTTTCAAGTGCATGAGGGTTCGAGGACAACGTTGGGTCATTTTTACTCCCTCCCTTTAATTTCTCTCTCTTTGTATCTTATTCTTAGGCCTCTTGTAGAAATTCAGATCCTATCGTATCTCCTCTTATAGCACCTCCAAACACAATTTGAAGAAGTCATGGCACCCTAAACGTATGATAAGTTAACTAGCTCATCCTTCTCTAACTGCTTTTCTAGAAATGAGCGATAATGAAAATGGGGCCAAGCTCTGTACTTAATATTACCTTTGTGGTAAAGGCTCAAGCACTTTGGTGACATGACTCTTACGCAAAATCTTTTGAACCATTTTCCCCACTCGTAATCATTACCCCACTCCTCGTGATCATCACTCACTCTCATAATCAAAACTCTCAATTGAGTTGAATTTTCCACAATGCATGTGTGATCGAATGAACATGAGTTTATTAGTAAAGGGTGGCCAAGTTTATTGGCCACCTATAGCCCATAAGAATTCTTCTCGACCATCAACACATTTTAGCTTTATATGCATAGGGAAGAGGTGAGGTTGTCATACTTGAGCCTACCTATGGGTAAAATTGTCATGATTCGCAAGCCGGATTCGACCTCATGACATTGTGATTCGAGGGTGTTGATTTTATTTGTTTGTTTCTGTTGGCTGTGTCTATAACTTTATGATATTTTGATTGATAGTTTTTTTGTGTGTGTAGGTTCTTTCCCTACAGTCATGTGTTGGTGGTAGGAGTGGATGGACTCGCTATTAAGGATGATGTGCCTCTTCTCTATTTCATAAATGGCTCCATGATTCTTAAGGAGGCTCGACCTTTTCTCTCCGTGGGGTGAAACAATAATTTCTATGAGTTCGGTTGTGACTATATAGGCTACTACATGAGGAGTCTATTTCCTACAACAATAATTTAATACCATTTTTAAGACCTCATTTTTTATGTCATATTGAGGGAAAGTAATGAAATGTATGAGTACAGATTACGATCATGAGGAAGTGGTGTAGGTGGTGGAAGGATGGAAAACAAAAGTTTTTTTTGTCTTTTTAGATGTATGAAATAGTGGAAATTTGGGCTAAATTTGGCTAGATGGAGTGGATGGGTGATGAAATTGATATCGTTGGACCTCTATCAATATTTCCTAAATAAAGAATTACCCCTAGTCTCTTTTTTTCCATCAGCTCTTCCTCCTAAAGCATTACGTACCGATCCCCGTATCATTGCTGCATCGCTCCCCGTAGCATTACAACGAGGAGGAAACATTTGATTCTATTATTGGTTGGATTATGGAGAGAGGTATCTATGTGTGAGTGGAGAGTGTGAAAATGTGATGTGTGGCTAGAAAAATGGAGGAATATACTTGTAGATGTCATCCGTAGCAATGGTTTTGTCTATTGTTGAGTCTTGGCAAATAATATGTTAGCAAAAGTAGTAAGGAATCCTTCCCCTCGTGTTTCTCTCTCTCTCTCTCTCTTTGAGACAAGCAAGCAATTCTTACAAAGTTTTTCAACCAAATAGACCGCTCAGGCACCTTAGAGGAGGTTCTCACTTAGGGATACATTCATCTTTTTTTTTTGGTTTCTTTTCTTTTTTTCTCCTAGGTTTCCTCGTAGAGGTTTTTAACACCTGAGTTAGCCTCGTATGCCTCATGGAGGTTTTCATAGGCCCTATTATTATTATTATTATTATTATTTATAAATTTGGTGGACAAAGGGCTATGAGCCTCCCAATCACATTTAATTGACCGAACTCACAAATTCTTCCTTGGAAAGAGGTCTCTTTACAACTTCAACCTATAACCATTGACAAGTAAGGAATCCCTTCCTCATCAATTGTTATGATCTAATAAGACTCCATTCTCATGACACTTCTACTAGATAGGACCCAACCATATTGTCATTAACTTTCCCTTCAAATCCTTGAATCCGGAATCATACAATAGGGGCCTAATATCATTCTTGAAAATTATTCTCTCGAAGGATTTTCATGCCAAATCTTCCTTTGTAGTTGGATTACCTCAATGTGCAAAGGAGCTTGCATCCTAAATTCATCTAGAACATTGAGTTGATAAGCTCTCTCATGTTGTGTTGTAGTAGATACAAGTCTAACTGAGCTACCATCCTTAAGGTGTTATACTCAGACTAATAGATAATGAGGGGTCTCTCTTCCCATAGACCAGTCCAAATGGAGTGAATCTAGTGGATGTATTCCAAGTTGTGTTGTTGGCCCAAGTGCCTTCCACAAGTCCGTTCACCCAATATTTTTTGCTTCTCAAGAACCTTGGTAATAATTTCTAGTGCTTTGTTTGAGATTTCCACCGTCCATTTGCTTTAGGGTGATAGGAAGTAGATGTGCTATGCTTGATGTGGTGTTGCTTCATAATATCTTCAATAAAACTTTATGTAAATTTTTCTCCCTTTGCTCAATTACTATTCCCTTTGGAAAACAAAATTTGTAGAATATTTTCTTCCTCGTAAATTCAACCACCTTTTCTTAGTTGATACCTTTACTACTTTTAGCCCATTTGGTCTAGTTATAAGTGCATACAATGATATACCTTTCCTTTCTTGATGGCGAATCAATAGGTCCAATGAAATCCATGCCCCACTTTTCAAATGGCTCTATAGTCACTTGAGCTCGTAAGGGAATTTAATCCTTAGGTGTTGGCTTACCCATCCTTTGGAACTGATTGTAACATACCCCGATAACCTCGCAGGAAAAATGCATGGAGTTAGGAAATTTTTTCCACATTTACGAATGTGTAACCTTATAAATTTCTTTATATATTTCTGCATTAACCATATAAATACCCATTATCATCACTTAGAGAAATATTTAGCAAAAATCATAGTGAGTTACACAACCATTAATTGTCCTTTTTGTAGCATATTAACTTAAATTTCCTACTATAACTATGCATCGATCCCATGATAATTTTAATTCAATTAGTATATCACCTAATTGATAATATCAATGTCATATCATGAAATAAATTAACATCATCAAAACGACACAATGAACAATCACATAAATAGACACCGATATACCCTGGAAACCCCGTAGGGTGAAAACCAGCAAACGTTTAATTTTATTATTAAACGCTCGTGAGGGTTGTCACCCCTCACTCAATGGTTATAAGGGAGTTCATCCCTTGACCATTGTAATAAAATTTACATATAAAAATAATCTTAAACGAAACATAACTAGCTATAAGTTATTACAATCATCATGATACCATTTACCCACGAATCATCAATCTCTGTCTTTGTATTCAGACTATTTCCTTCAAGGGATCATTGTGCAATTCGAACTACTAAACCTGCATGGACTAACAACTCTTTATCTTCCACAATGTTAAACTTGAAATTTCCTTTTCTCAAGTCATCCTTCTTTCCTGCCATTTCTGTCGTCAGCACACTTGATATCATGATTAGATAAAATATTAATAAACCAAAAAATCAATCTCTATTTGTGACACTTCAACAAATATTTGTATGCATTTATAAAACATAACCACATTGACATTAGTTTCCTTATTTAACATCATTTCACATGCATTAGTAACAAATAAATCAATATCAAGCATCCTCTTTCCACCAAACAGTAATAAAATCTTGCATGCACTTTCCTATTATTTCCAAAAGAAAGCTAACATACTATATAATAATACCGTGCATGCAAATGCATAACAATATTTTCAAGATAACTATCCCAACAAGCAATTTCTCTTTTTGCCTACTCGTATGTTTTCTTTTCAATATGGATTAATGCAATAGATGTTATACTTACGCATGTGAATACATGTTCTTTTCCAAAAACATATTATCCACCCAAGATCTATTCATAATGGTTACTATGTATAACAATGCCAACTCTATTTCAAACAAAGTTAACATACAAGTTATAGTTTTGTGCATGCAATAACATATCTTGTTCTTCCCGCATGTAAAACATATATTTCTTTCCAAAAGAAACCAAATAAATATTTCATGGAAAAATAAACACATTTCTTTTCCAAGGGTCAAACGCATACCACTTATCATTTCATGCATGCAAAGTGACATTTCCTTCTCATCCAAAAGATATAACCAATAACTATGCATAATATTATCCCAAGATAAAGCTAATACCATAGCTAATCCCTTTAGGTTGGACAAATACATATTATTTTCCCCAAAAGAAGGCTAACACAATAAATATTATGTGATTGTATCTTTCTTTTCTCTAGAAATCTAATACTCAAAAATATATTTTTCCCATGCATGCAAGCATATATGTTTCTCTAAATAATATTACATAATAAAGCATGTGATTACTCTTTTTCCTCTCTAAGAATCTAATCCAATAATGCATACAAGGATATATTTTTATCTTCTATTCATTTTGAAGAGCTTTAACACCATAATTATTTCCTTGCATACAATTATGCAATGTTCCAAATGGGAAAATATAGGCTCAGTAGGGAATATCTTGATTCCATAGTGGAATATCTTAAGATATTCCACTATGGAATCACAGCAATATGGAATTACACCAATAGATCTAAACCAGAGATAGACTGGCAGGGCATTTACTAGATGCATCACCTTCACAAGGAAGGGTGAAATCTAGAGGCTTCCTGGCCCGTTCTAGACTCTGTCTATAGAAGAATGGTGAAACACAGCAAGTGTGGGAATGACACAATCCTCTTAGATTTTTCTGCTCTTAGGAACCTTAGATCTATAGATCTAAACAATGGATCCAAAAGAGAAGTAAAAACCAACCAAGGAAGAAGCGCTAAATTCCACTCTCAGGAAAATCTGCAATAGGCTCAAGGAGGACATTGTATAAGCAAGCCAGTGTGAAAATAATGTAGAATAGGGCTGGGTTCCCTTATATTAGGCTGTGTCAGACCTCAAGAAAATTTTCGGCAAAATAAATGAGTTTAGAGGTTTTAACAGATCTCCCACAATCAACACTAGCTGAAAATCAGCTAAAGGAGAGAGTTGGTAAATAGAGAAACCGTCCTTTAGAATTTGCGCAGTTTCTACTGGAAGACACTAGAAATCAGCCATTAGACTCATGTTATAGTATGGCATCAAGAAATCAGATCTATAATCAAGTTCCTTTATAGAAGTATTGGATTTACTTGAAGCAAGAGCAAGAATCCTTCAAAAATAATAGCAGAAACAATTGGAAAAGCTGCAGAAAGACTTGACAACGTTTTATATGAGGAGCTTGAGCTGATGTAGGTTAATATTCAGATCTATAACTAATATATCGCTGAAACATCAGATCCATACCAGATCTGGAACTACTCAGCCTTCTAAACAAGATCCCCCTAGGGTTTTATCAAAATAATGCATAAATAAGTGTAGATCTAGCTTTTAATACACTGAAATTTTTATTGCAAATAAATTCAATCATTATATAATCATGGTCCATATGCAAACAAAGATATTTTCAAATGATATGGTTACTCATCTCTTGATGCATCCCTGAAATACTCTCTTCCTCTTCCTTGGCTCCATTCTCCATGTATTCTCCCATTTCCCTCTTCTATTTCTTTCATGGGATTATAATAAAAAATAGAATTAATTAAAATGGAATAGATTTTATAAATCATAAAAGTATTCCAACTTTTTTTAAATCATAAAAGAATTCCATTCTTTTCTTAATTCATAAAAGCATTCAAGCTTTCTAAATCCTATCACACCTAGCCTTTTCCTAAATCATAAAAAAATTCCATATTTTCTAAATCATAAAAGCATTCCAGCTTTTCTAAATCACAAAGCAATCCATAAAGCCTCCATAAATCTGATTTTTCCTAAATCAGAAAAGCATTCCATAAATCCCTCATGCTTTTATTTTTAAAGGTAGATTTTCTTTTTCCTTATGAGAAAAATATCACTTATCCATACTTTTTCCAAATCTATTACTCATTATTTCTAAAACTCATGAAATATACCAACTTGGAAATATAATTTATTTCCATGGAAGAATATAAATTATTATAAATAAAATAATTAAGAAATAATTCTTCCAATATTCTTATAATCAATAATTACAAGAATATTCTTCATTTAATATCAATATAATAATTAATAATATTTAGTTATTTAATAACCCTCATTTTATGAGAGTTTTTATGGTGGCTTATGTGAGGGATATTACAAACTCCCCCCCTTAAAGAGAACATCATCCTCGATGTTCTTCTCTTGTTGGAACATTAACCTTTAATTTTCATTTCCAATTATTTAGGAAATGTAAAATAATACCTAAATCCTAATACTTTCATAAAAACTCAGGGATCACTTAGCCCTTTAATCATCAAAATGATAAGAAAACTCTATCAAGTGCACATTGCATTTTATTTAGGAGTTACACTAGTCTTTCTCTCCCACTAGTGTTTTTGCAAATTATTGTCTTTCTCTCCCACAATAATTTCAATCCAATTCAAACTCATGGTATTTATCTCCAACCATTATGTTAATATTTCCTCTTTATTATTTTCTCCTAGGGATTTTTAGGAGACTTTTAGGGAAGGTCCATGTTGAAATTAACCACCAATAGCTTTCCATAAGCTGGCAAGAAGTCTTCTAAAACTGTCACGTCTCCCATCCCCAGCTTCTTATCCGCATAACATTAACTCAGATATTCTCTACTTTTATGCACCTAATTTTTTTTCAATAATCAATTTCACATTCATACTTTTATCAAGTCTTTAATTTCACTTTGGTAATTACATACACTCTTGGTATTATAAATATTCCCATGAGAAATTTTGGCTTAACCTCAATTCCTATCAGTCAACCCAGTCGACTGATATTTATATGTGTATATAAACATATACTCATTTGTATTTCGCAGATCTGTTTTTCAGAGTTTTGTCCAACTCTAACAGATCAATATGTCCCTTTCTCTAACATTTTCAGTTAGCAAGCTTTATATACTTTCTAACCTCTATAATAAAATTTCAGCATCTATGTATAGATATCTACATATACATCTATCTATATTCAGTTAACCTTCTTTGCTTCAACTACTTTTACAGCAGTTTATATTGAAAGTGGATAGACGCTCTTTTCCCAGTATTTTAAATATGTTTACAATCTTCCTTTACCCACCCTTTTACCACATATAACAATAGGGCTATTCTCTTATGTTATTGTTAAGATTATTCAGCATACTTGAAATTCTGGTGCATATTACAACTCTTCCCTTGGATTGTACTTGCTGTTCCTGTTTACCGTTTTGTTAAAATTTTCAGTTTATACACACAGCAACTCCATTTTCATTTTAAAAGACAGCAAGCTACACCTGTACATTTGTTATTAGATTTGACATTAAGGTAATCTATCATCTCTAACTTTAGTACTACAGGGTACTTATCCCCGGAATCCAACCATTTGTCCCTGCTATTAACCTACTGGATTTTCAGCTAATAGCTCTAATTTGCAATTGCATGAGGTACTGAACAAACAGTCAATCTAAACTTTGCATAAGAAATCATAACATAATGATTCATATAACCTTATATAAAAATTCATAGATAAATCTCCAAATTTATGTATGCATACCGATACTATGACCAGTCCTCCCAACCTTAGAGTTCATCTATCTCCAGAACTCACCCCCGAGCTGAGATCCTCCAAGAACAGACTAACCTCAATCTGTTCTGGAGAAGCTTATTTAAGCTATGCTCTCTCCAAAGCCTGTTTCCAATTCTGCGTCCAGAATTTCAGGATGCTTTTATTCCTGTTTTGCCTAGGCTTCCCTTATTTAGGGACTTTAAAGCTGCTTTCTGCTTTTCCAGCTTTTCCAGCTTTTTACCTCTTCCCAACTACTTTCCTCATCATTGGGGAATTTAGATTTTTCCTCAAAAATCTAAATTAGAAATAACTTCTTTCAAGGATTTTTGAAAGATTTTGGGGAAAGTCTTTACCTTTTCCATAACCTCATGGATCAGGCATGTGATCTCAATTTCTCATTTGGTCATAGTGCATGCAAAATATTTTATTTATTTTTCATAAATAAATAATTAACCACATTCACACAATAATTATCCATTGGGGTCCACTCCCCTTTGGATTTATGTTCAAATGTCTAATTTGAAAAGCATAGAACTTGGGGGTGTTACAAAAACTCTAGAGTTATTTCCTGAATACCCCAACTAAAGTATTCATTAACTCAACAATAAAATAAAATATTACCTCATTACATCAATCCCATCATAGCTTCCATAGCCATTGAATCCAATAAAAATTCAATGTCTAAAAATAGTCAATGTCTACAAATCCACTGTAATTTACAAAATTTTCCATTGCATATTATCCTTAAGGCAAAGGAACATTTATGTACACCATGCATCTATACTTGACCCACAACATGGGGTCCAAAATTTGTCAAAGCACATTGACAACAATTCATCGCATGTAATATAGGAGGTATACATTCAAATTTTCCACATAATAATAATAATCATGTAGCTTAGAAAAAAGACATTAACATATGTTGCATACCATAGCATGATACTTTATTTAAGGTCTCACCTTAGCAGCCATCAATATTGTAGAGAAATAACAGTCCCATCGAACACTAGGACACAAAATGTGATTCTTTTTTTTTTTTTTCGCTTACCATTAGCTTGCAACCATATAAGCGACAACCATTGAGGAATTTTGTGAAAATAATTTTCAGTCATGAAATCTACAATCACTGTAGACTTTTTTTAAAATAGTATGCAAGCATGCAGTCTACAACCAATTCGACATTCCATCAAACAATTTTCAAGCATGCAATCTACATCCATTGAGGAATTTTAACAACAATTTGCAAGCATGCAATCTATGGTGGATAAGGCATTCTTCCAAATAGTTGGCAAGCATACAATCTACTACCATTGAGGGACTAGTTAGCAGAGATGAAATAAATTTCCATAAATATGTTTATACTCTCATAGAGATAGTAAAACTAGAATTTCTAGAACATCATGAATCATATTAATATCATCAATGGTAAAATTTATGCTAATAACAGAACCAACAATCCCTACAACAACGTCTAATCAGGAAATTTGACCAAATTATGGATCCATTTCTAAACATAACTTTTTCTTGGAATCACCATGGGGGTTACATGATCTCATGGTATGAAAACCCCTTGATATTAAAGATTAATCACATCCAAAACTTCCACGGATGAAATTATTTAAAATACAAAACCGTGGATGTCAATTACCACTTTTTGTCGAACACATTGAATGCAAACTTTCCTCTACAACTCTAAATGAAGAAAGAGAACCCACAATTATGCTACTATGATTTTTTTCATTGAATTTAAGTTCACTATGTGAGTTCTATTTCACTCGTTGCTTATTTTTAACAACTAAAGAGTTTCGTTCAAGTATATATATATATTTTGTTTTCAACATTCCATTGTCCTCTTCAGGGTCAAACCCAACTTCTATATTATTTAGTTATCACACCAACCATACATGTATTCATTATTTATAGGTAGTGCATGATAACTTTAGCCATGTTTTTCCATTTTTTTTCTTATGCACCATAATAATTTTTCTCACATTATGCATGCAAAGGTTGGTAATTAATCTACAATATAAACAGTGAGTGCTCAAGATGGTTCATAGGTACAATAGAAGTTTTATTGTCTTTTATCCACATCCATATTAAAATTTCATGAGCACAACTTTTAAAGAAACATTATAAATGTCTACTCTTTCATACAGTCATTAATCATGCAACATGCATCTCATGTTAATTGTAGTATACTACAAGTTTAATTAAAATCATACCTGAGATGATGCCCACTAGCATCATACCTCTACTTCCTTTTTACGTAACGATTCCCAAAAGGCGCCAGTGTTGCAACCTTTTGCTTTGATACCATTTGTAACATACCCCGATAACCTCGCAGGAAAAATGCATGAAGTTAGGAAATTTTTTCCACATTTACGAATGTGTAACCTTATAAATTTCTTTATATATTTCTGCATTAACCATCTAAATACCCATTATCATCACTTAGAGAAATATTTAGCAAAAATCATAGTGAGGTACACAACCATTAATTGTCCTTTTTGTAGCATATTAACTTAAATTTCCTGCTATAACTATGCATCGATCCCATGATCATTTTAATTCAATTAGTAGATCACCTAATTGATAATATCAACGTCATATAATGAAATAAATTAACATCATCAAAACGACACAATTAACAATCACATAAATAGACACCGATATACCCTGGAAACCCCGTAGGGTGAAAACCAACAAACGTTTAATTTTATTATTAAACGCTCATGAGGGTTGTCACCCCTCACTCAATGGTTATAAGGGAGTCCATCCCTTGACCATTGTAATAAAATTTACATATAAAAATAATCTTAAACGAAACATAACTAGCTATAAGTTATTACAATCATCATGATATCATTTACCCTCGAATCATCAATCTCTGTCTTTGTATTCAGACTGTTTCCTTCAGGGGATCATTGTGCAATTGGAACTACTAAACCTGCATGGACTAACAACTCTTTATCTTCCACAATGTTAAACTTGAAATTTCCTTTTCTGAAGTCATCCTTCTTTCCTGCCATTGCTGTCGTCAGCACACTTGATATCATGATTAGATAAAATATTAATAAACCAATAATCAATCTCTATTTGTGATACTTCAACAAATATTTATATGCATGTATAAAACATAACCACATTGACATTATTTTCCTTATTTAACATCATTTCACATGCATTAGTAACAAATATATCACTATCTAGCATCATCTTTCCACCAAACACTAAGGAAATATTGCATGCACTTTCCTATTATTTCCAAAAGAAATCTAACATACTATATAATAATACTGTGCATGCAAATGCATAACAATATTTTCAAGATAACTATCCCAACAAGCAATTTCTCTTTTTGCCTACTCGTATGTTTTCTTTTCAATATGGATTAATGCAATAGATATTATACTTACGCATGTGAATACATGTTCTTTTCCAAAAACATATTTTCCACCCAAGATCTATTCATAATGGTTACTATGTATAACAATGCCAACTCTATTTCAAACAAAGTTACATACAAGTTATATTTTTGTGCATGCAATAACATATCTTGTTCTTCTTGCATGTAAAACATATATTTCTTTCCAAAAGAAACCAAATAAATATTTCATGGAAAAATAACCACATTTCTTTTCCAAGGGTCAAACGCATACCACTTATCATTCCATGCATGCAAAGTGACATTTCCTCTCATCCAAAAGATATAACCAATAACTATGCATAATATTCTCCCAAGATAAAGCTAATACCATAGCTAATCCCTTTAGGTTGGACAAATACATATTATTTTTCCCAAAAGAAGGCTAACACAATAAATATTATGTGATTGCATCTTCCTTTTCTCTAGAAATCTAATACTCAAAAATATATTTTTCCCATGCATGCAAGCATATATGTTTCTCTAATTAATCTTACATAATAAAGCATGTGATTACTCTTTTTCCTCTCTAAGAATCTAATCCAATAATGCATACAAGGATATATTTTTATCTTCTATTCATTTTGAAGAGTTTTAACACAATAATTATTTCCTTGCATACAATTATGCAATGTTCCAAATGGGAAAATATAGGCTCAGTAGGGAATATATTAAGATATTCCACTATGGAATCACAACAATAAGGAATTACACCAATAGATCTAAACCAGAGATAGACTGGCAGGGCATTTACTAGATGCATCACCTTCACAAGGAAGGGTGAAATCCAGAGGCTTCCTGGCCCATTCCAGACTCTGTCTATAGAAGAATGGTGAAACACAGCAAGTGTGGGAATGACACAATCCTCTTAGAGTTTTCTACTCTTAGGAACCTTAGATCTATAGATCTAAACAATGGATCCAAAAGAGAAGTAAAAACCAACCAAGGAAGAAGCACTAAATTCCACTCTCAGGAAAATCTGCAATAGGCTCAAGGAGGACATTTTATAAGCAAGCCAGTGTGAAAATAACGTAGAACAGGGTTGGGTTCCCTTATTTTAGGCTGTGTCAGATCTCAAGCAAAGTTTCAGCAAAAATAAATGAGTTTAGAGGTTTTAACAGATCTCCCACAATCAACACTAGCTGAAAATCAGCTAAAGGAGAGAGTTGGTAAATAGAGAAACCGTCCTTCAGGAATTGCGCGGTTTCCTCTGGAAGACACTGGAAATCAGCCATTAGACTCATGTTATAGTATGGCATCAAGAAATCAAATCTATAATCAAGTTTCTTTATAGAAGGATTGGATTTACTTGAAGCAAGAGCAAGAATCCTTCAAAAATAATAGCAGAAACAATTGGAAAAGCTGTAGAAAGACTTGACAGCATTTTATATGAGGAGCTTCAGCTGCTGTAGGTTAATATTCAGATCTAAAACTGATATATGGCTGAAACATCAGATCCATACTAGATCTAGAACTACTCAACCTTCTAAACAAGATCCCCTTGGGGTTTTATCAAAATAATGCATAAATAAGTGTAGATCTAGCTTTTAATACACTAAAATTTTTATTGCAAATAAATTCAATCATTATATAATCATGGTCCATATGCAAACAAAGATATTTTCAAAGGATATGGTTACTCATCTCTTGATGCATGCTTGAAATACTCTCTTCCTCTACCTTGGCTCCATTTTCCATGTATTCTCCCATTTCCCTCCTCTATTTCTCTCATGGGATTATAATAAAAAAAATAGAATTAATTAAAATGGAATAGATTTTATAAATCATAAAAGTATTCCAACTTTTTTCTAAATCATAAAAGAATTCCATCTTTTCTAATTCATAAAAGCATTCAAGCTTTTCTAAATCCTAAAAGTATTGCAGCTTTTTCTAAATCATAAAATAATTTCATATTTTCTAAATCATAAAAGCATTCCAGCTTTTCTAAATCACAAAAGCAATCCATAAAGCCTCCATAAATCTGATTTTTCCTAAATCAGAAAAGCATTCCATAAATCCCTCATGATTTTATTTTTAAAGGTAGATTTTTTTTTTCCTTATGAGAAAAATATCACTTATCCATAGTTTTTCCAAATCTATTACTCATTATTTCTAAAACTCATAAAATATACCAACTTGGAAATATAATTTATTTCCATGGAAGAATATAAATTATTATAAATAAAATAATTAAGAAATATTTCTTCCAATATTCTTATAATCAACAATTACAAGAATATTCTTCATTTAATATCAATATAATAATTAATAATATTTAATTATTTAATAACCCTCATTTTATGAGAGTTTTTATGGTGGCTTATGCGAGGGATATTACAAACTCCCCCCCTTAAAGAGAACATCGTCCTCGATGTTCCTCTCTTGTTGGAACATTAACCTTTAATTTTCATTTCCAATTATTTAGGAAATGTAAAATAATACCTAAATCCTAATACTTTCATAAAAAATCAGGGAGCACTTAGCCCTTTAATCATCAAAATGATAAGAAAACTCTATCAAGTGCACATTGCATTTTATTTAGGAGTTACACTAGTCTTTCTCTCCCACTATTGTTTTTGCAAATTATTGTCTTTCTCTCCCACAATAATTTCAATCCAATTCAAACTCATGGTATTTATCTCCAACCATTATAATATTTCCTCTTTTATTATTTTCTCCTAGGGATTTTTAGAGACTTTTAGGGAAGGTCCATGTTGAAATTAACCACCAATAGCTCTCCATAAGCTGGCAAAGAAGTCTATCAGAACCTGCCACGTCTCCCATCCTCACTTTCTTATCCGCATAACATTAACTCGTATATTCTCTACTTTTTATGCACCTAATTTTTTTTCAATTAATCAATTTCACATTCATACTTTTATCAAGTCTTTAATTTCTCTTTGGTAATTACAGACACTCTTGGTATTATAAATATTCCCATGAGAAATTTTGGTTTAACCTCAATTCCTATCAGTCAACCTAGTCGACTGATATTTATATGTGTATATAAACATATACTCATTTGTATTTCGCAGATCTGTTTTTCAGAGTTTTGTCCAACTCTAACAGATCAATATGTCCCTTTCTCTAACTTTTTCAGTTAGCAAGCTTTATAGACTTTCTAACCTCTATAATTATAAAATTTCAGCATCTATGTATAGATATCTACATATACATCTATCTATATTCAGTTAACCTTCTTTGCTTCAACTACTTTTATAGCAGTTTATATTGAAAGTGGATAGACGCTCTTTTCCCGGTATTTTAAATATGTTTACAATCTTCCTTTACCCATACTTTTACCACATATAACAATAGGGCTATTCTCTTATGTTATTGTTAAGATTATTCAGCATACTTGTAATTCTAGTGCATATTACAACTCTTCCCTTGGACTGTACTTGCTGTTCCTGTTTACCGTTTTGTTAAAAATTTCGGTTTATACACACAGCAACTCCATTTTCATTTTAAAAGAAAGCAAGCTACACCTGTACCTTTGTTATTAGATTTGACATTCAGGAAATCTATCATCTCTAACTTTATTACTACAGGGTACTTATCCCCGGAATCCAACCATTTGTCCCTGCTATTAACCTACTGGATTTTCAGCTAATAGCTCTAATTTGAAATTGCATGAGGTACTGAACAAACAGTCAATCTACTTTGCATAAGAAATCATAACATAATGATTCATATAACCTTATATAAAAATTCATAGATAAATCTCCAAATTTATGTATGCATACCGATACTATGACCAGTCCTCCCAACCTTAGAGTTCGTCTATCTCCAGAACTCACCCCCGAGCTGAGATCCTCCAAGAACAGACTAACCTCAATCTGTTCTGGAGCAGCTTATTAAGCTATGCTCTCCCCAAAGCCTGTTTCCAATTCTGCGTCCAGAATTTCAGGATGCTTTTATTCCTGTTTGCCTAGGCTTCCCTTATTTAGGGACTTTAAAGCTGCTTTCTGCTTTTCCAGCTTTTCCAGCTTTTTACCTTTTCCCAACTACTTTCCTCATCATTGGGGAATTTAGATTTTTCCTCAAAAATCTAAATTAGAAATAATTTCTTTCAAGGATTTTTGAAAGATTTTGGGGAAAGTCTTTACCTTTTCCATAACCTCATGGATTAGGCATGTGATCTCAATTTATCATTTGGTCATAGTGCATACACAATATTTTATTTATTTTTCATAAATAAATAATTAACCACATCCACACAATAATTATCCATTGGGGTCCACTCCCCTTTGGATTTATGTTCAAATGTCTAATTTGAAAAGCATAGAACTTGGGGGTGTTACAAAAAATCTAGAGTTATTTCTTGAATACCCCAACTAAAGTATTCATTAACTCAACAATAAAATAAAATATTACCTCATTACATCAATCCCATCATAGCTTCCATAGCCATTGAATCCAATAAAAATTCAATGTCTAAAAATAGTCAATGTCTACAAATCCACTGTAATTTACATAATTTTCCATTGCATATTATCATTAAGGCAAAGGAACATTTATGTACACCATGCATCTATACTTGACCCACAACATGGGGTCCACAATTTGTCAAAGCACATTGACAACAATTCATCGCATGTAATATAGGTGGTATACATTCAAAATTTCCACATAATAATAATAATCATGTAGCTTAGAAAAAGACATTAACATATGTTGCATACCATAGCATGATACTTTATTTAAGGTCTCACCTTAGTAGCCATCAATATTGTAGAGAACTAACAGTCCCATTGAACACTAGGACACAAAATGTGATTCTTTTTTTTTTCGCTTACCATTAGCTTGCAACCATATAAGCGACAACCATTGAGGAATTTTGTGAAAATAATTTGCAATCATGAAATCTACAATCACTGTAGACTTTTTTTCAAATAGTATGCAAGCATGCAATCTACAACCAATTCGACATTCCATCAAACAATTTTCAAGCATGCAATCTACATACCTTGAGGAATTTTAACAACAATTTGCAAGCATGCAATCTATGGTGGATAAGGCATTCTTCCAAATAGTTGGCAAGCCTACAATCTACTACCATTGAGGGACTAGTTAGTAGAGATGAAATAAATTTCCATAAATATGTTTATACTCTCATAGAGATAGTAAAACTAGAATTTCTAGAACATCATGAATCATATTAATATCATCAATGGTAAAATTTCTGCTAATAACAGAACCAACAATCCCTACAACAGCGTCTAATCAGGAAATTTGACCAAATTATGGATCCATTTCTAAACATAACTTTTTCTTGGAATCACCATGGGGGTTACATGATCTCATGGTATGAAAACCCCTTGATATTAAAGATTAATCACATCCAAAACTTCCACGGATGAAATTATTTAAAATACAAAACCGTGGATCTCAATTACCACTTTTTGTCGAACACATTGAATGCAAACTTTCCTCTACAACTCTAAATGAAGAAAGAGAACCCACAATTATGCTACTATGATTTTTTTCATTGAATTTAAGTTCACTATGTGAGTTCTATTTCACTCGTTGATTATTTTTAACAACTAAAGAGTTTCGTTCAAGTATATATATATTTTTTTTTCAACATTCCATTGTCCTCTTCAGGGTCAAACCCAACTTCTATATTATTTAGTTATCACACCAACCATACATGTATTCATTATTTATAGGTAGTGCATGATAACTTTAGCCATGTTTTTCCATTTTTTTTTTCATATGCACCATAATAATATTTCTCATATTATGCATGAAAAGGTTGGTAATTAATCTGCAATATAAATAGTGAGTGCTCAAGATGGTTCATAGGTACAATAGAAGTTTTATTGTCTTTTATCCACATCCATATTAAAATTTCATGAGCAAAACTTTTAAAGAAACATTATAAATGTCTACTCTTTCATGCAGTCATTAATCATGCAACATGCATCTCATGTTAATTGTAGTATACTACAAGTTTAATTAAAATCATACCTGAGATGATGCCCACTAGCATCATACCTCTACTTCCTTTTTGCGTAACGATTCCCAAAAGGCGCCAGTGTTGCAACCTTTTGCTTTGATACCATTTGTAACATACCCCGATAACCTCGCAGGAAAAATGCATGGAGTTAGGACTTGTTTTCAACATTTACGAATGTGTAACCTTATAAATTTCTTTATATATTTCCGCATTAACCATTTAAATACCCATTATCATCACTTAGAGAAATATTTAGCAAAAATCATAGTGAGTTACACAACCATTAATTGTTCTTGTTGTAGCATATGAACTTAAATTTCCTGCTATAACTATGCATCGATCCCATGATCATTTTAATTCAATTAGTAGATCACCTAATTGATAATATCAACGTCATATAATGAAATAAATTAACATCATCAAAACGACACAATTAACAATCACATAAATAGACACCGATATACCCTGGAAACCCCGTAGGGTGAAAACCAGCAAACGTTTAATTTTATTATTAAACGCTCGTGAGGGTTGTCACCCCTCACTCAATGGTTATAAGGGAGTCCATCCCTTGACCATTGTCATAAAATTTACATATAAAAATAATCTTAAACGAAAAATAACTAGCTATAAGTTATTACAATCATCATGATACCATTTACCCACGAATCATCAATCTCTGTCTTTGTATTCAGACTGTTTCCTTCAGGGGATCATTGTGCAATTGGAACTACTAAACCTGCATGGACTAACAACTCTTTATCTTCCACAATGTTAAACTTGAAATTTCTTTTTCTCAAGTCATCCTTCTTTCCTGCCATTTCTTTCGTCAGCACACTTGATATCATGATTAGATAAAATATTAATAAACCAATAATCAATCTCTATTTGTGACACTTCAACAAATATTTGTATGCATTTATAAAACATAACCACATTGACATTAGTTTCCTTATTTAACATCATTTCACATGCATTAGTAACAAATAAATCATTATCAAGCATCCTCTTTCCACCAAACACTAATAAAATCTTGCATGCACTTTCCTATTATTTCCAAAAGAAAGCTAACATACTATATAATAATACTGTGCATGCAAATGCATAACAATATTTTCAAGATAACTATCCCAACAAGAAATTTCTCTTTTTGCCTACTCGTATGTTTTCTTTTCCATATGGATTAATGCAATAGATGTTATACTTACGCATGTGAATACATGTTCTTTTCCAAAAACATATTTTCCACCCAAGATCTATTCATAATGGGTACTATGTATAACAATGCCAACTCTATTTCAAACAAAGTTAATATACAAGTTATAGTTTTGTGCATGCAATAACATATCTTGTTCTTCCTGCATGTAAAACATATATTTCTTTCTAAAAGAAACCAAATAAATATTTCATGGAAAAATAAACACATTTCTTTTCCAAGGGTCAAACGCATACCACTTATCATTTCATGCATGCAAAGTGACATTTCCCTCTCATCCAAAAGATATAACCAATAACTATGCATAATATTCTCCCAAGATAAAGCTAATACCATATCTAATCCCTTTAGGTTGGAAAAATACATATTATTTTGCCCAAAAGAGGGTTAACACAATAAATATTATGTGATTTCATCTTCGTTTTCTCTAGAAATCTAATACTCAAAACTATATTTTTCCCATGCATAAAAGCATATATGTTTCTCTAAATAATCTTACATAATAAAGCATGTGGTTACCCTTTTTCCTCTCTAAGAATATAATCCAATAATGCATACAAGGATATATTTTTCTCTTCTATTCATTTTGAAGAGTTTTAACACAATAATTATTTCCTTGCATACAAGCATGCAATGTTCCAAATGGGAAAATATAGGCTCAGTAGGGAATATATTAAGATATTCCACTATGTAATCACAACAATATGGAATTACACCAATAGATCTAAACCAGAGATAGACTGACAGGGCATTTACTAGATGCATCACCTTCACAAGGAAGGGTGAAATCCAGAGGCTTCCTGGCCCATTCCAGACTCTGTCTATAGAAGAATGGTGGAACACAGCAAGTGTGGGAATGACACACTCATCTTAGAGTTTTCTACTCTTAGGAACCTTAGATCTATAGATCTAAACAATGGATCCAAAAGAGAAGTAAAAACCAACCAAGGAAGAAGCGCTAAATTCCACTCTCAGGAAAATCTGCAATAGGCTCAAGGAGGACATTGTATAAGCAAGCCAGTGTGAAAATAACGTAGAAAACGTAGAACAGGGTTGGGTTCCCTTATTTTAGGCTGTTTCAGACCTCAAACAAAGTTTCAGCAAAAATAAATGAGTTTAGAGGTTTTAACAGATCTCCCACAATCAACACTAGCTGAAAATCAGCTAAAGGAGAGAGTTGGTAAATAGAGAAACCGTCCTTTAGAAATTGCGCAGTTTCTGCTGGAAGACACTAGAAATCAGCCATTAGACTCATGTTATAGTATGGCATCAAGAAATCAGATCTATAATCAAGTTCCTTTGTAGAAGTATTGGATTTACTTGAAGCAAGAGCAAGAATCCTTAAAAAATAATAGCAGAAACAATTGGAAAAGTTGCAGAAAGACTTGACAACATTTTATATGAGGAGCTTCAGCTGATGTAGGTTAATATTCAGATCTACAACTGATATATGGCTGAAACATCAGATCCATACCAGATCTGGAACTACTCAGCCTTCTAAAGAAGATCCCCCTGGGGTTTTATCAAAATAATGCATAAATAAGTGTAGATCTAGCTTTTAATACACTGAAATTTTTATTGCAAATAAATTCAATCATTATATAATCATGGTCCATATGCAAACAAAGATATTTTCAAAGGATATGGTTACTCATCTCTTGATGCAAACTTGAAATACTCTCTTCCTCTTCCTTGGCTCCATTCTCCATGTATTCTCCCATTTCCCTCTTCTATTTCTCTCATGGGATTATAATAAAAAATAGAATTAATTAAAATGGAATAGATTTTATAAACTATAAAAGTATTCCAACTTTTTTCTAAATCATAAAAGAATTCCATCTTTTCTAATTCATAAAAGCATTCAAGCTTTTCTAAATCCTAAAAGTATTCCAGCTTTTTCTAAATCATAAAATAATTCCATATTTTCTAAATCATAAAAACATTCCAGCTTTTCTAAATCACAAAAGCAATCCATAAAGCCTCCATAATTCTGATTTTTCCTAAATCAGAAAAGCATTCCATAAATCCCTCATGCTTTTATTTTTAAAGGTAGATTTTCTTTTTCCTTATGAGAAAAATATCACTTATCCATACTTTTTCCAAATCTATTACTCATTATTTCTAAAACTCATAAAATATACTAACTTGGAAATATAATTTATTTCCATGGAAGAATATAAATTATTATAAATAAAATAATTAAGAAATAATTCTTCCAATATTCTTATAATCAACAATTACAAGAATATTCTTCATTTAATATCAATATAATAATTAATAATATTTAATTATTTAATAACCCTCATTTTATGAGAGTTTTTATGGTGGCTTATGCGAGGGATATTACACTGATAACACATGGTGGTGTACCTTCTTGCATCCTGATGTAAAGTGGTCCAATAATAACCTGATTGTATAACTTTGAAAGTTGTTCTCTTAGCAGCAAGGTTCCCCCCATAAGGTCCATCATGGCATGCTAAGAGGATGTAAAATATTAGAATCAAAGCTCAAAATCTCCACAGTTCTCATTTTTAAGTCTACGTTTCGGGTCTAAAACAAGACCCATCATCAGGACTTGATGATGGGTCTTGTTTTAGACCCGAAACGTAGACTTAAAAATGAGAACTGTGGAGATTCCAAGCTTTGATTCTAATAATCTACACCACAGAAATCTACAATCCATCAGGATGTAAAATACCTATTCTTCCCTCACACATCTTCTTAGGATCTGATCTGGTCCCAATCTAAAAATATTTCCCCCAATCCAAGTAAATGGGGCACTTTTCCTCACATATTTTCTTTTCTCCTTGGAGGATAGGTTAGGAGGGAACCTCCTAGCAATGATAAAAATATTCAATATTTATATATCGTAACATGATAAAAATTACACCTCACTCATATTAAATGACACACCAATAATATATATATAATTTTTGATATTGAAACAAATTTTTAAATGTCATATTTCAGTTCTATATCAAACATTAAAAAAATGACATATCTCCATAGTATTAAGATTTAAAAGAAAAATTAATGAAATTAAAAAAAAAATAGTTGTTTTCAATTACTTTATTTATATTATTTAGATAAAGTTGATTTTAAAATGTTTTATTTAAGATAGATATTAAAATGATTTACTTTTACTTTTAAGAAATATTGAATATTAATTTATAACATACCAAATTATTAATAAATATTTTTATGATCGAAATTTGGTCATAAATATTGACATTGATATCTGTACTATGAACCAATAAAAAATAGAAATTTAAATATAAAAATTTCAAAATCTATTTTTTATTTTCAAAATTAAATTTTATATTTAATTTTTTCAAAACTTTAATAAACTTTATAAAATTTATTTAAAAATTTCAAAAAAAACTCAAAAAAAACAAAAAAAGCAATATAAAATGCTATCAGTGTGTAACACACATACTCCTAGTGAATAATTATTACTTTACTATCTTTAACTGTTCAAACCAAGAAAATAAAGATTTGGTTTAATGTAGAACCAATTCTTGATAACGACCTAGGGAGTCTTTATTTACTTAGGGAGGATAGCCGTGAAATAACATTCAGCTGCGGAGAGAGTATTGGGTTTCGTGTATATATATTTGTATCTTTGTACTTATGAAAGGGAGATATATTGGCAGAGCGTGGGTGAGAGAAAGAAAGTCAGTGAAGTTCGTTGAAGCCCAAGTGGGCCGAAGAATGGCAGGCGAAGCATTCAGCACTTGATAGTGTAGGCTACCCGTGCTCTTTTACAACTGTATTTGCTCGGTCTTTCAAAGGAATTCGAGCCGCTTTGAAGATTGCTTATGTGACATTCTTCTTCAAGAACGGGATCTGGAATTCAAGCGAACGACTTCAATTCTCTGCCTGACAAGGAAACCAGATCCACAGTACCAATGAGGTGCTATTGCTGTTTAATATTATAATACTTGAGTTAAGTATTTTAATATTTGGATATGGGTAGAGGGCTCAAAGATAAGTTAATTCGTTTTCTCTTAAAATAATTCTTTAATTTTTCTATAGAGAACTTATGTTATCTTTCTTAGTAAAGAAAGATATTTTAGTATGTGTAGTTAAAGATAAGTAATGCTTTTTCATTTGTTTCTGGTGTTTGATTATGTTCAGAATACTTTCCATGTTTATATGGAAAAATATATATATATAAAGATTTATATATATTATTGGATATGCCGGAAAATAGAAGATGCATGCACTTTACTTTAAAAGGGAATTTCTTGAATAGATTCAAGAGGGTAACTCTTTAATATAAATATTTATATAATATTATATAAGCAAGAAAATAGAAGATGCATGCTCTTATTTTAAAAAGGATTTTGTACTAATTTAGTTGATGAAATGATAACAAGTCCTAAGTATTTTCTTGAATATATTAAAGAGAGTAACTCTTGAAATATCTCCATGTGCAATGAAGAAGAGAAGAGAAGTTTTCTCAGATTAATATTCATTAACCATGTTGTAAATAGTAATTATTCAATAAATCTATGGGTAGTTTACCATGGTATTGGTAGAGATTAATGAATTAATAAATCCATGGGTAGTTTACCATGGTATTGGTAGAGAATAGTATTTAACAAATCCATGAATAGAATACCTTGGTGTTTTGTAAATATTAGTTATTTAATATATCCATGGATAGTTTACCATCTGTTGGTAAAGTCATGGATAGAGGAACTATTCCATTATATTTCTTAAAATAATATACTATGTGATTAATTTTATGGTAGCATGATTATGATGTTAATTTCTTTTGGAATAAGGTCATGCATAGGTATGCAATATTTGCATTAGATTTTATTGAAAAGAATATACATTTGTACATGGGAGATGATAACAAGTTTCGTTATCCTACATTGCCTCTTTGGAAAAAAGATGAATTACCTGTAAAAAAACTAAAGTAATGTTTTGGTTCATTGATATATATATATATATATATATGGGTAATTTTGGGAATGACATTTGGAGAATAATGCATGTTTTATGTTATAATTCCTGGAAGTATGTGTTTGCATGTTCTTTGGTACTAAGCACTTCTTTGGGAAGACTCGTGAAGGAAGCTATGTGCTTCGTTGTGTAAGCACTCCTTTGGGGAAACTCTTCTAGGAATCTATATGCATTTGCATGCATGGGAGCAACATTTGTTATGTTAGTTTCCATTCTATGCACTAAAAGTAATAGTTTAAGGGTAGCAATCTTGAATAAATTTATGTAAATCGCATGCATGAATATTGTAACTGATGTATCAGTTTATTCTAAAGAAACTCTTCGGAGATGAAGCTATTGTCTTGCAGGAATATGTGCTTATGCAATGGAAACATTAGTTAATGTGATTACTCATAACTAACATATATGCAGTATGTGTTGTTAAGGGGTGATATGTATAAAGGAAATATTATGCTTAACCTAGTGGCAAGTAAATGATTATGGTTCATGCAGATGGGTGCGAACTACCGAACTAGTGTATGATGGACCATTGTAGGTACATCCATGCCATCAAGATATGAAGATATGAAGACCAGAGGGTAAATGGTATCATATTTATTGTAATGGCTTTAAGCTATATATTTGTATATTTCCTTGTAAGATTTATAAACGATGGTTAAGGGATGGTATCCCTTATAAGCCATTGAGTGAGGGCTGATCACCCTCAAGAGCGTTTAATAATAAAATTAAATGTTTGCTGGTTTTCACCCTGGGGGATTTCCAGGGTATATTGGTGTTCAATGATGTGATTGATTATTGTGTCAAGATGATGATGTTGATTTCCTTTCTTGTTGTGATATTTATAATGTCAAGTATGTGATGACTACATGAATAATGAAATAAGTGGAAGGTTACATCATATGGTATTATGTTAATGTACTGTAATGGAGGCTGTTAATGGTTAAGGAGCTTACTATCCTTATTCTAAAGTTACACTATGAACTGGTAAAAACATTCTATGTAATGATGAGTAAGGAATATTAATAATGAAAGGATAGTTACCCATGAGTAACTTGTATAAAATTTTTTTAACTCCTTACATTTCCATGTGAATTTATCGGTGTATGGTACACAGTGAAAATGAAAATCTTACACTTATGGATTTATTGCGTTGGAAAGAAATTTGAAATTATAGATCATTCAAAAAATTTTAAATTTTTAAAAGAAATTTTTAAAATATAATAAAATTATATTAATATATAATTTAATATTAATAATATTTTTGGTTTTCAAAACCATATAGAATTTGAGTAGACATCATTATTGCCATTGTGGGAAGATTAAAAAAAAATTATAATGTTTATATAATGAGTAAATTGTATTATTATTTTTTAAGAAAAATAATAATAATAACAATTAATTAATTTTTTTTGATTATTTGTTAGGTTATGCTAATTTTGAGATAATTGGTAGGTTTAACCTGTGGTTTGGGTAACTGTAATTTACGGATATTCAAAATCATATTTCAAAATTATATTGAGATTGAATCCACTCTAGCCCAAGACATCCTTTAAGTATGGATGGATTTTTGCCTACTAAATTTGGATCTAATAAATTTTACACCAAAAAATACCAAAAAAAATACACCCTATCATAATTTTCTCTATACTCCATAAATTATATATATGTAATAAGTTTAATAAAACATATATAAAATTATTTGGAAAATAAAAACTTACACTTTTTAAAATTTTTCATGAAGAAGCAATTAGTCATTTAGATTTTATCCAACTTCTTAACAAAATTTCACCTTTAAATTTTTACCAAAAAAATATATATTTAGAGCATATTATAACCACGCCAATATTAAATTTCAGACTTGACTCAACTCCTTAAAACTTTTATGTTAATTTTAAATTATATTTTGAAAAATCCTTTTATGATTATTATTATTGTATAATATACCTGAAAATAATTAAATAATTATGTCGTAAGGTGTTCCTCTTTGAAAGCAACTCCCTAGCTGCCATGGTGTACTTGCTTGCACCATCAAATGTTAGATGATTGAAATGTTTTAGACCATTCATCTACAACCTCCTTCATTTAATCTAACTACCTAACTAACTCTCTAACCTCTAAGAATCTCTCTTCCAAACCTACACTCTCACTATAGGATGATATGAGTAGCACAAAAATTTAATGAATATGAATTCATATGTAGCTAATCATGTAAACAACCTTAGCCTTCCTCGGTACAATTTGTTACCACGAACTTCGAGTCCCGAGTCCAGAAAATTGGAGATTCCAGACCCAAGGAAATTTCTTCGACACCCATCTGAACATCAAATCTATTAGGGGTGTGGGTCTTAGACCATGCAAGCCACAGAGGGAGCACAAAAGAATAATGGTTGAAGCTAAGGCATATGATTCCAGTAGATTAGATAACACTGTACATCAATTGCTGTATTTGTAAGAAGAAGATGGAAGTTAATATTTTGTTCAGAGATTGAAGATCGCCATTTACTTTGCTACTTGGTGGTCTCTCAATGTGGTTTTCAATATATACAACAAGAAAGTCATCAATGTGTTCCCATAACCAAGGTTAACCTCCATCGTATCCGTCGTTTTTGGTTCAACCATGATGCTCGCGACCTTGGAAATTAGAGTTGTGGAAGCTCCAGAAACTGATCTCCAGCTCTGGAAGACTTTGATCCCTGTAAGCCCCTCATATCTCTCCTCATTAATTGGTTCAAATTTTAACATCTCTTGGTGCTAAATTTCTATTTATAGTATAACAAAACATATCTTTAGTACAAGTTGCCATTGCAACAACATAGGACACGTAGCAACCATTGTGAGCATGCCTAAGGTTCTTGTTTCCTTCACCCACTTCATCAAGAGTGCAAAACCATCGTTTTGTATAGTTGTATCTCGGTGCCTCCTGGGACAACATTTTCCATTGTCCGTTTACCTGTCTCTGTTACCCATCATAGGGGGGTGTGCTCACTGCAACCACTGAGCTCAATTTCATCCTTACAGGTAAGTTAATTTGTTTCAGAAAAAATTATGCCCAAAATCTTATTAATTCATAGCGTTTTTCTCTGACATGCATAATTATAATTATGAGAAAAAAATATGAGAAAAGAGGGTTGATTGAAAATGTTTGCATAATTGCATTTCAGGATTTATGAGTGCCATGATATCTAACTTGACATTTGTATTTTAGAACATATTCTCCAAGAAAGGCATGTAGGGGAAGCGGAAGTTGAAGTTAGTGGGGGGAATGAACTATTATGCATGCCTCTCTATGCTCTCATTGGATATTTTAACACCATTTTCACTTGTTGTGGAGCATCCCATGCTGTGGTCCACTGGATGGCACAATGCTTTGCACACCATTGGTCCTTAATTTGCATGGTAAACTAAATTGTTCTTTCTTTCTTTCTTTATTTTTGGGTTTATTTTGGCACAATATTATGATAAATTTTCTAACCAACAATTGACTTGACTTACCAAGTGGATGGTTGTGCAGAGTGTGTTATACCATCTGTACAACCAAGTTTCATACATGTCCCTAAATGAAATATCGCCATTGACATTTAGCATAGGCAACACAAAGAAAAGGGTTTCTGTGATTGTTTCATCCATTATTATATTTCACACACCAATCAACCCCATTAGAGCTATAGGGGCAACTGTGGCCATTTCGGGGACATTCCTCTATTTGCAAGTATGATATTTGTATATATACTTTTTAGTCATGCGTTATATTTGTAAATGGCAAATGATGTAAAGACATGGTAGGAAAATTTATTTCAGATGAATCATGAGACCTATTAACTTTAAATTTCATTTTATATAGAAAGACAATGTTCTCTTCAAAATGAGATGGAAGGACATCCAATTCCAATTCCCATTCAATGTGAGGTCATTTCTAGGTTGGACTTGATTGTGTGGTAATTTTCATGTTGGAGTTGATTGTGACCTTTCACATGTTACATGTGTCATTATCATAGATGTTCATTTTCATGTTGGACTTGATTGTGTGGTCATTTTCATGTTGGATTTGATTGTGACCTTTCACATTTTACATGTGTCATCATCATAGATGTTCGAAATTCCCACTCACATTCATGTTGGAAGAGCTTTGATTTTTTTTATTAATTATAATGTTGTTCTCTCTTTTTTTTTTAATCAAGTGTTTTTGTTGAGAAATTGATTTTTAATATTGGTAACTTTTATTATGATTTTAATAATATTTGTTTTTGTCCACTTCAGTTTCATTAAGAAATGTTACAATTTTTATCAATGTACATAAAAAAGTAATAAAAATTAAAAAAAATTATTTTTATAATAAATATAATTTTTAAATTTTAATTTATTTGGTTTTTTAAATGCAAATATTATTTGTATGATAATTTTATTTTCTAATTTATGAATTTATTATATAAAAAATATATTTATACTAATAATAACTTGATTTAAATATAATTTTATCTAAATCATATTAATAAATTTATTCAACAAAAGAATAAATTAAAAGAATTAATAATGAGGATTAAAATATGGTGCAATCTAGCTTCTATTTTTGGATGTACAAATGGATTCAACAGATGTGACACTCAAATTCTACATAAAAATGGCCGGAAAATATCATTTCATTTATTAAATAGACTACACTCTAAAATAATAGAAAATATAGACTAATCACATAAAAATTATAAAAATAATATAAAATATATAATGTAAAAATAATATAAAATAAAATATCTGAACTATAATTGGCTTTTTATAAAAATGTATAAGTTTAAGCAATTCCACACAAATTCTTAAAAAATGATGGAACCATATTATATGGGATATTATCAATAAATTTGTAAGAATTATATGTTATTATTTTATAAGATAAATGATGCATAATAGTGAATATTAATTAATATTTTATTAGTAATTATATTTTTAAATTATTTGAAGAAAAATAAGTAAATAGTGTAGTATCATGAATATTGGATAAAGGCTAATTCCTCACCATTTACTTCTCAATTATTGATATTCAAATTGAAATTATGGAATAGTAATAACTAGCAATTGCACCATATGTTGCAAAAGAAATGCAGCAAGGAAGTAGCATAGGAAAGAGTAGCCTAGAAGAAATAAGTTGTTGCAGAGAAGGAGCCATTATGAAGGAATGAAAGGCAAATTTTGCTTACATGGAAGCAGGCAGTGGAGGTTTCAAAGATATTGATTATAAGAGTTATCAACCAGAAAATTTTGTTATAGATATTAAAATAGGCAATTTTCGGTGAAAACATATATGTAAACCAACATAATGAAATAAGTTATTGCAGAGAAGGAGCCATCGTGAAGGAATGAAAGACATATTTTTCTTCCATGGAAGCATGTCATGGAGGTTTCAAAGATATTGATTATAAGAGTTATCAACCATAAAATTTTGTTATAGATATTGAAATAGGATATTGTGGGTGAAAACATATATGTAAACCAACATAATCTGTTCACATCTATAAAAAATTTGTTATAGATATTGAAATAGGAAATTGGGTAGAAAATCCTTTGGTGATTAATAATCCTCTGAAACAAGCATGAAATGAGGATGTAAGTCAAATAATATATTTTAAATACATTCAAGTACAATCTATCCAGCATAGATGTAAATAAAGAGAATTTTTATACTCCAAGAAGTATATGAAGAACAATAGTCTTGGTATACAAGAAAGTGAATGTCATTTTAATATGGAGACATTTTTGGAAGGAGATATTGTTATTCATGTTATGGGTTATTTTCTTAACTCCAAACTTGGTTTAGTCTTTCTCTATATACATAAGAAAAAAAATACAAAGTAATTTCACAAATTTAAGTTATAGTTTTATATTTTATAATTACAAATCTAGTTTCTTATTAAAATATTTTACACACATCTATTCATTCAAATAAATTATATTTTGAATATGTTTTATCCTATTATTTGATTACAAAATTATTGTACTCCCTACTAAGTAAAACAACTTTATTAATAAATAATTGAATGCCAAACTGAAAGATTACTCAAGCGATAACTATTATAATATATAGAACTGTTATTTGTTTTATATGTCATTCAATTTCCATTACCTATTATCTTCAAACCCCATGGGGAGGTATTGAACATGGGAGCCAACTTTAGGTAAATAAGCATTCACATTGTCAACTTGGAAAAAAAAAAAATTATAATCCTAGAATACAAAATCATCTTTTTAAATATATAATTCAGTTTCATTTATTAAAAAAAAACAATATTAAGAACCTCATAAAGTTATAAAAGGTAGTTGACATGAAAAATAAAAAATTTCATTATGACAACATACAAATGTTAATCTTAAATGAATCATTAAAAAAATAAAAAGGGATAATAGATTTACTAGTTATATCATTAAAAATTCTGATGATTACTCTTATTCCTTTGTGTTTTGCTAAATTTTGTTGTGGTTTTTCACTTATTATGTCAATGTTGATAACTTGTATTTGGGATTGTTTTTTCTATTTTTTTGGGTTAATGTTTGTAAATGCCATTGATTTTGGTATTTTTCAATTATATATTATTCTTTTTTATTATAAAGTAAATGAGTGATTATAAATGAAATTGTTTTATATAATTTAAACTTAATTTAAATTATTATTTAAAATATTTTCCTTTATTTTAAAATCTATACTATTTTATTTAATAAAAATAATTTATTTTATTTTATTTTTTTAATTTAATAAAAACCCTTAGTCTGCTTTCATTTTTTACTTTTATTTCTACTCATAAAATTACCGTTTGAAATCAATTACAGAACAGATTCTTTACAACTAGAAAATTACCCTTCGATAAAAATTACAAATTTTAATGAATTTAATATATATACACTAAAACCCTCTTACAAAATAAGTCTGGCCCATATTTTAAAATATTTACAATATATTGGGCATCGATATTTTTGTCCTCTCAATGAGGTATATATAAACCAATGTATTAAAGAAGTGGAGTTGTGCCAGCCTTAGCTGTAAAACCTCGAATGGTTTTCTGGAAACCAAAAAGACTACGATGGTTTTCTGGAAACTAAAAAAATTACAAGGGACTTGTAGTGGTTTTGAAAACAGCCGATACCTCAGATTTGATCTAGATCGTTAATCTTTTGTGCTGCTGTTTTAATACACAACTCAATGATGTGTTTCCCTCTTTTTAAAGCTCTGACATGGTGAGAACTATCTCCTATCATGTGATGTTGGTTCTTGCATAAGTGTGGCCAGATTTGAGAGATATGGCTGCAAAATTCATCACACAATTTTATGCAACGATTTTAGTTGGTTGATCATTAATGGTTTTAAAATTGATTATGAGCAAATAAATAGAACTAATTTTATGTATTGTTATTGGATCCAAGATAAATCCAAAGTTAGAACAACCGAAAGTAATTTTTTATACGTAGAGAAAAACATAACTTTTTTTTTTAAATTTTTATGCAAAGAGAAATTCATCACACAATTTTATTCAACAACTTTAGTTAGTTGATCATTAATGATTTTAAAATTGATTATGACCAAACAAATAAAACTAATTTTGTGCATTGTTATTGGATCCAAGATAAATCCCAAATTAGATTTATATGCAGAGAGAACCATAATCTTTTTTGTTTTTTCTTCTTCTTTCAAAATTCTGTGATGAATAAATTTCATTCTTTGCAGATCTTAGTGCACACTTCTAGCTATTAGAGGGTTCACATATATACTTCCACAAGCATCACGAAAATCACTTCCATTATGTTTGTTGTGGATTGCAAATTCTCTTTGACCAAGAAATATGACCAAGAAATATGATAGAAAACCATCAAACCTAAAACAATTAACTACTACAATTCTATTATTATCTTAAACTCTATTGAACAACTTGCCAGCATACCAAAACATATAAACAAATATCTCAGTTGTATCCTAACAAAGACATGACACTTTCAATCTTCAGATCAAAATCGTCACCCTCAAATTGAGCAATATTCATTAAATCCCAGCGGACTGAGTGCCCTTCATCTCACTTTCCAAAAGTGGGCATTGGTATATCAAAAAAATTTAAAACTAGTGGACATTCTATTCTCTCTAAAGCCCAATTTGAATAGGATATTCAAACAATCCACTCCCAGAATAAAAGAATATGTGCATCTACCAACATAGCAATCACTGTATCGTAGACTTGTTAGCTTCTTGTGCAGAGACATATTTTATTTACAATTCAGTATTATAAAGATGTGTAAATATGTTAATTGTAATAAATAAAAATATTTTTCTGGTTAATATTAATAATCATATAATCAAGTAAAAACAAAATAACATAAAAAAATAAAAATAATTTTTTTCTAAAATTTAATAATATTTTTTTTATTAAAAATTTTATATAACAAATTTTAAAATTAAAAAACATTTTGTATAGAAATATTTAAAAGGAAAACATGCAATATAGATATATAAAATGTTTAAAAACAAAACAAAATCTAAGTCACATAAATATAGAATACAGATTGGCAAGAATTATGTTTTTTTTTAGGGCTTCACACCACATTCTATGTAACAACAACTTTTCTACCAAACCACCACTCCCTAATAACCTAGTGCTGAATAGTGTGACGAAGGACAAGACTTCAGCAGTTTTGTTGTGAACTGAACTTATGGACAATAAAGGAATCTAACAAGGTTGAAACACAATGCAAAGTTCAATAGGATTCCTAGTAATTTATACCCGTGTGAGTTTCATGCTATCAAGTTGAGGAGAGGTCTGAATGGATCAGATATGACAGTATTTCTGAAGGA
The DNA here is from genome assembly GCA_034641835.2 of Pinus albicaulis. Classification (NCBI taxonomy): domain Eukaryota; kingdom Viridiplantae; phylum Streptophyta; class Pinopsida; order Pinales; family Pinaceae; genus Pinus; species Pinus albicaulis. Next base: position 1,763,976,985 of record CM076578.1, read on the forward strand.
CAAAAGCCCCTGCACATCCTTTCTGTCATGAAGTGTGTTGATGAATGATGTGAATGAAATCCCAAGCAATAAGAAAGACAGTTCATTTAGAATCTCATATCAGACCAAATTTCAATTAACAAAAAGAAAAAGGAAAAAATATACCGATCAGTAATTAAGAAAATGCATGTGAAACCGTGTAAAGCTGCCTACCTTGTCATAGTTGGGTGACAGGCAAAGGAGAAGCAGTTGACCGTGTTAATTTAGAACACCCAGGTGGTCTACGCATCATTAGCCTCACACTTTTTTTCCAACAATAGATGAAGTGGATAATGAAAAAGATGAGGGATTTCTTTCAGCAGGAACAAATTTTCATTTTTTTCAACAGGAGCTTTGGTTGTTTCCACTTGAATGGAACTGGTTTAATCATATCTGCATTTCAGATCTTTGGCGGAGAAACTCTCTTCTGCAAAATTAGACGGGAGCAAAAATTAGAGGGGAATAAGCTTTTAGGCCAGCCATCAAGAAACCGTTACTAAATAGTTTTTGATTAATTTTGAACATGTATATTAAATCTCTTAATTATTAGTTTCTGGCTTAAAAAGTTTCAATCGTCTAACATTCTATCTAATGGTGCAAAATAAGACAAAGTGGCAACTAGGAAAGTTGTTTTCAAATAGTGATGCCTTACGACATAATAATAATAATAAAAGCTCGTTATGGATATTCTTGATTTATAAATAAGATTTGTTATAATCCTATTTACCAATACCATGACTTCTCAATATCACATACCCAAAAAACCATAACTCATTTTGTACTCAAAATTATATATATATATATATATATATATATATATATATATATATATATATATATATAAACATAACTATATTTGAGATAAATCTCAACTCTCTAGATTATTACTAAAAATATTCCATAGATATTTCAATGTAAAATACCTACCATCTACTAATTAATTATTGATAATTACGTCATAAGTCGTTCCTATTTGAAAACAACTCCCCTAGTACCTGCCATGGTGTATGTGTTTGTGAAGTGTTTTAGGCCATTCATTTAAAGTATTATGTATTTAAGCTAACTGCTTAACTAACTCTCTAACCTCTATGAATCTCTCTTCCCAACCTACACTCTCACTATGGTATGATACGAGGAAAAGGAAAGAAAAACCATTCATCTCATCAGCGCAATTTCAAATCTTTGATTAGATCTGGTGTCCAAGAGTCTAAAAATTGTTAGATCTAGCTCCCAGTTTTCTGTTAGTTGTCGCTGTCTTTTAAAGTTTTGATGTGCACAACGTAGTTTTAATACCATTTAGAATTCGATCTTGAGAAATATTCTGGTGTTTTTTTGATAGAATATATTATTTTTCTTTTCACAAGAGTTTCCATTTGACAACCACCATTGGTTTCTTGGACGCCGCCTTCACGCCCCCCTTGAGAAAGAGCCTATATTCCCCTGAGAAGTTTGATTCTCTCGTCAAGCGAGTGGAGATGGAACTTGAACCCTCCAATTCCAAGCATCATAGCCTGGAACTTGAAACCTCTAGTTACAAGCATCATGGACTATAAGTTTCCCTTGACAACTTGAATGCATGGAATTTCAAAGATCTTTATTTATTCAGAACATGTTATGAGAAGAAAGGGATGCTCGTCGATGCCCAAAAAGTTTTCCAAGATGTGTTCTAGGTAAATCTGTTGTCGCAGGAGGCCAAAGCGGGCACGCACACCAGTCTTAATTAAGAGATCTAGCAGCATGTGTGAGATCGTATTCCTGTGTTCGAAAAGAGAATGAAAGTTGTCTCTCAGTTGGGACAAACAAACATATTTTTGAAGATTGCGAAGGAAAACATTTGAAGCATGTTCGTTGCAAAATTGATAACATTAGCTAATAGTTTATTAGTTTTACAATCTAAGTCCTTGTAAAAAATTTGAGATATGAATTGTAATGGTGCAAAAAAATGTGTTGGGAATTATTGGAATCATTTTCTACTGTATTTACTTTTGTATTAGATTCCTTGGATGAAGAATAACTTCATGAGTATAATGGAGGGATTTTTGTTTTAAAAGTAATTGGAAATGCAACAGTGTATTGCTGGTAGGAAAAAAAAGAGAGATCGTGAGCCATTTACATGACATTCCTTGAACATTCAATCTATTGTCATAAAAATAACTAACTCAAATATGCTTTACCGTAAACATCGTTTAACTCTAAGTGCACAACCCATCTTTCCAAATAGAGGCTTTTGATAAAATAAAAATGTGGTGATTCTATCTGGTCGGATACCTTCTTGCATCTGGCCAAATATTATAGGTTTAATTCGATCGACAAATTTCCTTGAGTTGAAGAATTCATTCAATTGGGGCTCCGTAATTGTCATTGAGTCTATTTGTAATCATGGCAAACCAGTCATCCTCTCATCAGCTGCTTAATGCATCATTCAATCAAGATAGCAGGTTAGTGCCACAATTGCACTCTTAGTCTATGAATAAACTCTTCTGTACAATAATTGTGGGACAATTGCACTCTTATTTCGTCAATAAATTCTTATATACAATAATTTTGGGTTGTTTTAAGTGACGGAATTTTTCTACATGTCAAAGACTTTTAGATGGATGGGAAGTAAGTTTTAAATACAAAGATGAAAACAAGACATTAATATTGTTACCATGTAATGAATACATTGAGATTGACTTCAATCATTAATATTGAAGTTGTACATTGAATTGAGTGAAAGATTCGTTAACTATTATTGAATTTTTAACTTCCTCCAATCCTTGTCCTGTAGGAATTTTTGGGTTTTTTCAACCAAGTGCTAGTGTAGTTTAATGTTTTAAATTGTAATTTATGTGATCCAGAGTATCATTGCGCTCACTGGTTTGTTGTATATGGCCAGTCTATAATTATTTTGTTAACTGAAAGGTACTAACTTTATTAATAATAACTTAGGCAACAATTAGCTTTCCTTGTAAAAAAAAGGACATGGCCTCAATATATTTTCAGGTTGGCTCAGTCATTACATTGAGTTGCACAATGATGTTTAAGAAATACTCATTTTGAGACATTCTATAACCTGCCCTACCATGTGATTAAGTGCTAAGGCATTCAGAAAAGGTTGAAACAGACATACCTGTATCGAGGCCGTTTGATTCTAGTAGTCATGTTTTAGAAAGTATTTCCATCTTTCCTTGCCATCCACGGTTCAAATAACCCATTTTGTCCTGTATATTCATCCATTTGAACCGGGTAAGCTCTACTGACACTCTATTGAAATTGGGATGGCCCCTGCAAAAGGAGACGAAGTAATCCAAAAGGGTCTCCAAAGATAAAATATGATCCATCTTGTAAGTACTGCCTTTTAGACCCACCTCATTATCACACTTTTTCACCATCGTCCTTTGGGAGTTCAAACCACTAACATTATCGTTAGGTCACATATGCGTTGTGGAATGAATGACAAGGCTTCTTTGTGGTTTTCCTCTCCCTTTTGGTATTTAGGCCTTACCAAACCTAAAGTAATCTGGTTATACAACTCAAGGGAAAGCTTAGAAGCTATTAGAAAGAAATTAGAAAGTAGGAATTAAGAAAAGCACCAATTTCAGTGGAGGAAGCCTATTCATATGTAGATTCTCCTTGCCAACAATGCCCACCTCAGCCAACCCAAGGCTATAAATTGACACAAGGTTAGATAGGATCTTCCTTTGGAAACCAACACCCAATGGAAATATGAAAAATGATAGGAATACCCATCCATCAAAAGGAGAAAGTTCTCGAAAGATTATAGCTTTAACAACTCATCAAGATTCTTTCTAAAAGGTAAGAGATGCTTCCAAAATTGAAGGAAAAGGCTCACCTCCACCTCAGAGTGATTATGGGACATGCCAAGGCCAATAATTTTTATGGGTGGAGGGCAAGTTGATAGAGAAAAAATATTATAAACATTGTGTGTTAAGATGGATCTGTGTTGGTTTTTCTTTTTGAAAAATATTTCTTATAATATAGAGAAGTATTTACAAATAGAAGAACCAAAAGTGGAAGGGTATATACAATGAATATCATTTCTTCTTCCATAGAGAAATTAGAACCTAAATGAAATCAAAGTATGTTGTGGTTTTAAAGCCTCATTTTCTTTGATCAATAAAGTGCTCTTATGCAAAAGTTGATGGAATATATCATCACAGCATGAGGGATGTAAGTCAGACGATGAACTAACTTAATTCTCAAAAACATATTTACAATGGATCATCCCTTGATAAAGAAGAAATCCTTAAGAAATTCTAGATCCTTGAAAAGGAAGAATGGAAAAGACATCAATAGTCTTCAAATAAGGTGGCCCTCCAATGAATGTGCCCCTGATGAAGCTCTCAATACAGATTCTGCTAAAATTTCCAGCAATTGGGAAAACCAAGAGTCCTAGAAGATATGTTTCACAGTCTCCAACCGAACACATATAGGGAAAAGGCCATCTCAAAACATACTTTTGATCAAACATGCCTATAATGGAATCCTTGTGTACATCACTAGCTAGGAAAAAACTTATAGCTTATAAGAAATCTGGATGCACCAAATACTGCAAAGTCTTTCTACCTGTGTGTCCTATATATAATTAAACATTCATCTCAAATTCAATATGAGTGACAACAAATGATGATGGTGAAAGGGTGAGTAAAATCTCAGTGTCATATTTCTCAAGTGCAGGCTCAAAACTCCATCTCTAGTTCTTCGAGAATATACCTGGCATCCTTATATTCATCTTGAATAACTTGGCCTTTGAGATGATATTTTTTGATCCGGATCTTGGGGGGAGGTCCCCAAGATCTAAAAAAATTGAAATGGATCTGACAAGATCTGCAAAATTACAATGCAAAAAAAAATAGAGAACACACTGCAATGGACTTCGATGAAAAAGAAGAGAGAACACACTACAAATAAAACCACAAAGAAACTTGTTTTATTAAAACATAGAATAACTGTAGAAGCTACATTGTAGTGGACAAATCTGTCCTTTTACAAAGAGATGCTTGTTATTTATAGCCTTTTTTTGAGATACAATACCATAGGTGGATACCATGGGCCAATACCATGGGTAAATCCCATCTGTGGATGAATACCATGGGTGGATACATACCATGGGTCACTTACAATACCATGGGTGAATAAATACCATGGGTCGATGCCATTTACAATACCATGGGTAAATCCCATGGGTGGATGGATAACATGGGTAGATGAATACCATGGATTGATGTCATTTTCCATTCGGATCATTCCTCCCTCCTTAAGAAGCAATGGTCCCCATTGCGTAAAGTTCCCTCCTGAGAAGCCTTTGTTGAATATGAAGAGCCACTGAAGAGAAGGGTTTTGTGTAGTTAACCCATAACCGTGATGAACGAAGATCCGAGGATAGAGATACCCTGTAATGCTTGTGACCAACTGTGATATTGACAGTGTGCGGCCTAGCAAATGGACTTCAATGAAGTGTGGGTTTGTGGATGAACCAAAACCATGACGAACGAAGATTCAAGGACAGAGAAACCCTGTAATTCTTGTGACCAACTATGTGACTAACAGTGTGCGGCCTAGCAAATGGACTTCGATGAAAAAGATTTTGTGCGGTTGACCCATAACTGTGATGCTGATTGTTGATGAAGTAGCAGGTGCCTACATAGCTTGGGGTGGGAGGGAACGTCTCCAAATAACCCAAGCCGAACGCTGCTATGATGAAACTGATGAATGTGAAGCAGGTGCCTACTAAAGCGGGGTGGGAGGGCACGTCTCCAAAGGGAACCTGCTTCGAATGCTGCTCTAGATTTAAAATGAGCATAACTCGGTCAATAACACTCAGAATATTTATTATAACCTATTTTTGGAAATGGAATGATCACTCTTCATCTTCTCATGTGTTTGAAACCACTATATAGAGACTCTAGAATCTCAGATTCGCGCTAGAACTGTCTCGTCGTCACAAAATTTCTGAAAAAATAGTTGATTTTAAATCAACGATAACTCCCACATCTGGACTCCGATTTGACCGATTTTTTTTTTTTTTTTTTTTTAATTGGGTGATTTTTCAAGATGAGGTCAAATATATATCCATTCTTCTAAAATTTTGCATTGAAAATTGTGAAAAATGACAGGAGAGCCGCCGTCCATGAATTGTCGTCAGAAAAATTGCTTCAACATTGCTGATTTTGAATCAACGATATCTCCCTCATCTGAACTCCAATTTGGCCGATTTTTTTTTGAATTTGAGTATTTTTTCGCAAGAAATCCAGATCTGGTCTTTTTTTTGTGATTTTTTCACCAAAAGTTTCAGATCTGATATGAAAACTCGCCACCCAAATTTTTTTTGCTGAAGATTGCTACAAAACATTGAAACTAAAATATGTTTCAAACCCTCATTCCCATGGAGGTATAACCTGAATTTGATACCACTGATCCGGATCTTGGGGGGAGGCCCCCAAGATCTAAAAAGATTGAAATGGATTTGACAAGATCTGCAAAATTAGAATGCAAAAAAAAAATAGAGAACACACTGCAATGGACTTCGATGAAAAAGAAGAGAGAACACACTGCAAATAAAACCACAAGGAAACTTGTTTTATTAAAACAGACAATAACTGTAGAAGCTACATTGTGGTGGAAAAATCTGTCCTTTTACAAAGAGAGGCTTGTTATTTATAGCCTTTTTTTGACATATAGTACCATAGGTGGATACCATGGGCCAATACTATGGGTAGATACCACTTACAATACCATGGGTAAATCCCATGTGTGGATGAATACCATGGGTGGATACATACCATGGGTCACTTACAATACCATGGGCGAATAAATACTATGGATGGATGAATACCATGGGTTGATGCCATTTACAATACCATGGGTGGATGGATAACATGGGTAGATGAATACCATGGGTTGATGCCATTTTTCATTCAGATCATTTTTCCACTCCATAATTGATAGGGGATTTGAGGCTATAAAAAAAAACTCCTAAGAAAGGATACACTAGCCCCTTCAGGAGCGAAAAATTAAATCCAAAATACTTACATCATATCCATAAGTATGATTGAAGAATCTTCTCCAAGTGTTGAAATTGAATTTTGCTACGAGACCAACAAGAGAAATAATAGACATGTCAAACTATTACACATAGGTTATTTCTCCATGTTGTATGCATTCATCTTGATTCAAGCCTATTACAATTCAAATTGTATTGGATGTTAAAATATCTAATCCACAAGGCACAACCCCATAAGGAGATACTATGGCAATCACCATTGTCACTTAAGAAACATATCTTCACTAACCAACTTTCCTATGGATCAATTACCTAATTTGTGATTATGATTTTATTTCTAAAGTGAAAAAATTTATTTTCCAAAATATATGATATTGTAATAATAAGTGTGATAATCATTATTATATAAATAATATAATTAGGTTAGAAAAGTGATTCATCATTTAAGGACATCACAGGGAGAATAATACATCAAAATGGGTCATAATTGTATGATTTTTAATGTAACTCTCAGTTGAGGAGATGCGTAGCTCAATTGTTTGGTGGTAAATTTAATGAATTTTATTATATTAATCTTATTGAATTTGATTATGAGTCTTTTAAATGGGGGCAAGGAACTTTATTACATTTGAATGTTTCTAATTGAATATACATTACGATTGCATCATAGTGAATTTTTCTACCTCAATTGATCCATCAACATGTGAATGGAAGGAAATACTTGCCCTTATTTGGTTTAAACTAATTCCATAACAATTGTCAAATGTAGTTGAAAAATTCATTGTTTTGGTTATACATGATTTCTGGAAGAGAAAATACTAATAATGATTTTTGGTTAATAATGATTTTTTGGTTAATAATGATTTTTGGGTTGTTGATATCATCAATTCAAAGGACTTTGGTATCTTACTATAGGCTCATAGTCCTCTCTATAGTTTAAATACAAAATGTGTTGATCTACATTATTCAAATTTACCATACTTGTGGTAGAGTATGGTAATTTGAGATTTTCAACATCCTTGAGTTCAAAAGATTCATATTTTGGCTTCAACTTGATATTCTTATAATTTATCCAAAATAATTTGATGTAGGTCACTATGATCCAGTCCACATGCTGATAAAAAAAAATGATACAAATGTTTGCTACAATTTGAATTTGGGGTGCAAGAAATCTTGAATCCCAAATAAAGTTGGCATATACAAATAGGGCGTGGATAAATTCGAACCATTCAAGTGGGCCAATACTTCAAGTATAAGTGTTTCTAGTGCAAATACATAGGTATGTATAACAAAAAGACCAAATCAAAGTCTTCTAGTCGATAAATTCTAAGGATAGATATATTTCTTTTCTCTATTGTGAATTATTTGGCAACTACACTAAATAACCAAAAGGAGAGAACTTGATACTGAGAATACTCCTGTCATGTCAATGACACAATTCTTGAGAGCCCCCTCTTTGACCAAGATCCAAAATTCCATTGAGATCCTTTGGCAACATCTGGTGACAATTTCACTATCATCATGAAAGAGTAACAATTTAATGCTACTCTTTCCTACACTACTGTCTTTAGACGTTTCCTTTGCAACATCTGGTGCAATTGATAGTAATAAAATAATAATGGAAATCCAATAGAAGTGAGGTTTCTTATTTTTTGACCAATTGTAACCAACCATATATCTTTCTCTTGATTTAATAGAAAACGTTGATTTACCCTAAAAAAATAATTTAAAAATTAGTAAAAAAAACTTTAAGTATTGATAATAAATAAAATATTTCAATTCCCATTTTAATTTCAGATCAATTTTATATAAAAGAATAAAATAATTGAAAATAAAAAAAATCTAACTTCAGTTATAGTTGCTTTCTACTTTTTACTATGGGGGAGATATGTAATTTATTCATTATCGTTATGGAATTGATACATGGCATTTAAAAATAATATTGATATTACAATATAGTATAAAGAAGATGTGATTTACATGGAAAGTAGGGTAACATGTAGAAATTTTAAAATTTTGTTTGAAGAGATCTGCAAATTATCCACAGTGTAATAAAAAAATGGTCGACGTTTCAAATCCTAACTGGGACCCATCTTCAGGACAAGATGTTAAATGAAGAATGAAAGAAGGAAAAAGTTCAATATTAAATTTTTTTTTTAATATTAATAACAAAAAAAATCAATGTAAATATCTATTTACTACGTTGTAAGGCATTACACTTTGAAAAGAACTCCCCTAGCCTCCACTGTGTACCAATCTGCATCATCAGATGAAATGTTAGATGATTGAAGATTTTGGATAGTAGGATTAATAGTGAGAGAGCGTAATGCAATGATACACAATATAATATGGGTATATAAGACATTTATTTTAGATAAAATATAATTTTTCCTTCTACGCTGCTGATGGTTTTGCTGCACCTGACCAAGGTTTTTCTTCTAGGCTAGTGTATTACCATTGTTCTTTATTGGTTGTTGATGGTTGTGCTATACCAGACCAGGTTCTTTTTGTACCAAAGTAGGGTTTTTCTCCATCCTCATTCTTTCCTGCAGCAGTTCCGCAATATTCATAGGTAACTGGTGACATCGCTTGTTCAATATCAAGCGTTTTTCCAGTGTATTCTTAAAGATTTTCCAATAATTTTCCATTACATAAATCTTCTTTTAGGTTGGTTGAGGAGCATTGGATTAACCCCACGAATATGAAGTGCTTCCATGTCGGCTTACATTTACCTAGTTTACCTCATTTGATGGGTATTTTATGTGAGTTTTGATTGATCAATAATAATCCCTACTTGCTTGTCTCCTTCAGATCAGGTTTTTTCTGCACCAAAATACAATTTTACCATTATTCCTTCTTGACTATGAAGGGTTTTTTGAAACAGGCTAGGGTTTTTCTGCACCGTACTATGATTTCTCTTAAGAATGGTGAACACACTCCATTATTTCCTGCAATAGATCCTATTATGAGGATTAATCCCTCTTTTTGACAAGAGTGATATCCCTAGTAATCAACTAGTAGCTAGAAACAAACATCCATTTGAAAACCTTTTTCTCTAGATTAATTGCATTTAAAAATTATTATAAGAAAGTAAAGAGGAAATTCCCCTACCTTGAAATCCAAACGTTCAATGTAGTCTTTTATCTTGTCACTCCAAAGTGGCTTCTTCAATAACTATAACCTGCAATCAAAGACACGACAAAATAATCAAAGCATCTGCAACATATAATAATCAAGAAAAGCTAACCCAACTTAGTGATCAAGGAGTCTAAGTATTAATGTTATTTAAATAAGAAAAAGAACAACTTAATGAGAAAAAGATATCCATATGTATTATCTTGAATAAAAAGAGTAATCTTACAACCTGATGCCTTGATGTACAAATTTCTCCCGGGGTCTTGAACAATCGTTCCTCCTTCAATTTGATAAGCCTTCCTCTCTGAATACCAGCATGGAGTTATGGACACAAGGGTGTGATCATTCTCATGCCAACAACAACTTACTAGTGTAGAAAGTATGCACCCTTAGGAATTTTCTTCAGCAACTCATTTACAATCTACCCTTCAACCTGAAACTTGAGCCCAATTTATAGGGAAATGGAGGTAGTTTCAGTTCCATGAAGAGGGGGGTGGATTCCTCTTGTGAAGGGATTTCAGCTCCATTGAACAAGGGATAAGATCCATGAGTGGATGGATAAAGCTCGAACTGATTGCGACTCTAGAAGCTTCCAGTTTGGAGAATAGTTGACCAGCTAAGCTTCTAAGAATTAATTTTTCTTTTAATTTGACTTTCGCGGGGGTGCGCAGGTAATAGTAGTAAAAAGCGCACAGGTTGCCACATTTTATTGACCAAACAGCAGCGCATGCATAGGGAAAGGTTAGAAAAACTGCGCAGGTATAATTTTAAGGGATTTAAAGAGATTTTCTCCAATTCCAAGACTTGAATCAGGAACATTAAGGTTTTTGACTTCTAAGGGAACATGATATAGGTGGTGATAGACCCATATGAATAGTAAAATATCATGGCAACAAAATAACGTGTAATATATTTTCCCCTAAAGTGCGAAGTCTAAGGTTATTCTGAAGAGTGAAGTGCTTTATCAAATTGGATTGGAGACACCAGTCGAAAGCCTGTAAAAACATTCAATGCAAACACACACACACACACACACACATATCATCGCTGAAGTAGGCATTCCCATACTCATATCAAAACTAAATAAATGTTCTGGTACATATATGGTTTCAATATTACATCAAAAGTAGACACAGTATGGGTGCAACCATATGTCATAAGTAATCTACTTTATTATGAATAATAAAACACCTCGTAGCCTGGATGGTGGAAACTAGATCCAGGGTCTTGTTTTCCGCTTCACAAACTAGTACGAATCTATCCATGTGATTGATTGTGTCGAAGTCGAAAATGGTAGAAACCACTTGATTACCAGTCAATGATGTGAATCGTTAACAAGTTTGAGAGAAACCACCAATAATGACAATGGTTCTCAAATTAATCTAGTACAATCTATGAAGTGTGAATGAATGATTTGTAGTCGAACAGTCATAGAATCGTTCGATCGAAGGTCAATGATGCCCCCTGTCGTGGAAGGCGAGAAACCTAACATTAGGGCATGCAGATCCCAAGGTATTGATAGGATTCTAGACCAACTTTCTAGATGATGAATTGACATCGATAGAAAATGACCCGTCGTAGGAAAGCCCATGACACGAAACCATTAGATCAAGTTTTGGAGAAATATTTGCAAGGAACGAATCACGGATGGTCATCGTGAATGGAGACAAATGTTTGCAATGAATGGTTTATTTGAAATCTCTCTTGAACACATAACAACATTGCAGATGGCTTGGAAGCATTTGACCTAAAGCTAATACCCAGAAATTGACTGAAGACTTTCAATGTGGTTCGATTAACTGTTAGACAAAGGATTTCCCAACCCAGGTACAAGTATGACAATGTGTCGTGTTCAAGAGTGGCATGCTGATTTTTAAACAAGGGTGACAATTGGATTCCTTTTCTCTCTTTCCCCCCCACCATTACTGGCAAGTACCTCTTTATTTTTGACAAGCTTGAGGAGGATAACATTTTCTTGTTTGTGTAAGCTCATCCTTTGGATGATTCCATCTTAGTATTAAAATCAAACCCTAAGAAGGAGTGGTTCGGTCCTGTTTATGATCGACGAGTCCTTTACTATTAAATTTTAACGAGTCCAGTATAGGAGAAACTCAGTGTTTTCATTTTTAGGGAGTCAAAAGAAAAACACAAGTAAACTCCATGGTTGTTCTTTTTCATAAATTTAGTCTCTCAGGCCCGAAAAAGGATAAAATAATGGAGGAGAGAACTCTATTGACCATGATTAGTAAACATATTCCTTTTTCGTAATTAGTCCATTTCAGTCTGGAAAAGGAGTAAAATTATACTGAAGGGAGGACTGTTCATTTACTTTAACAAGTTCGAATAGTCAAGTACTCGGCAATCTTTTCATATTTCAAGAGTTTGAAAAGGGCTTAAAAGAGAACTCCATGGTTTCCATTTTTTGTAATTTACAGAGCCCAAAAAAGTGAGAAAAGTATACTAAATGTCAAACAATTATTTTAACCAAAAAATCCTGTATTTTGCACAAAAACTCAAAAGATTACACATACCTGTTTCCAAAAAGTAAAAATATTTAAAAATTACCTTTTAAAGTGAAAAATAAATAAAATAATAATATTTTATTCATTTAAAAACTATAAAAAGGAATTAAAAAAATCATTTTCACCTTTTGTGTTCAGAGAAGAGCAAAGAGAGTTTTTGGCTAAAAAGTTCCAGAGAAAATATCGGGATAACCGACTGTCCATTTCCTAAATCATTAGAACCAAGTAATCCACATCATCTTTATCTTCATTTCTGTCCTTTTCATTTTTCATTTTGAGCCTTTATTTCATTTTTTAGGAGCATTTTATGTTTTAAAATGTGCCCTCAGGGGTCCACGGGCAATGCATATGATAACCGTGGACCCCGATAATTTTTAAAAGAAAAAATTATTGGGTTGCTGCGGGTTCTACGTGGAGCGCGTGCGGATGTCCACACTGTCTGCACAAAGAACCTGCAGAGGCATCGTGAACATTTTAAAAATCCAAATTTCTCTTAAAAAATGGTTCAAATTCTCTTCCAAATGGTTTTAATAAAATGGAAACTCTAGAAGCTTCCAGTTGGGAGAATATTCGACCAGCTAAGCTTCTACAATTTAATTTTTCTTTTAATTTTCCTTTGGCGGGGGTGCGTAGGTAATATTAGCAAAAAGTGTTGGGGTTGCCGCATTTTATTGACAAAACAACAACGCATGTGCAGGGAAAGGCTAGAAAAACCGCGCAGGTAGACTTTTAAGGGTTTTAAAGAGCTTTTCTCCAATTCCAAGACATGATTCAGGAACATTAAGCTTTTTGACTTCTAAAGGAACATGATATAGGTGGTGATAGACCCATATGAATAGTCAAATGTCATGGTGAAAAAATAGCGTGTACCAGAGCCCTAACTTAATAGTTAAATAAATTTACCACGAACTACATGGTTGCATTGTTTTCAAAATTGCATGGACTGACGTTCGTGGGATTAACTACATTAATGAAATTATTTTTATGTCTCTGGGAATTATATTTTTAAATACAACACAGTTCATTTTGATTTCTTGGTGTTTCTTTTTTTACAGATAGATACTTGTGTTGCACTTGAAGTTAAGTCCATGATAAAGAAGGAATTTGACAGTATATAACAAGCCTTTGATTGAATTAAATCACAATTCTTGGGTACAATATCTGGAATTTCAGCATTATCTGAAGCTACATTGAGTAAATGGTCAGATGATAAAAAATCCAAATCTCAAGGATCCTTTTCTCCAGGTTCATTCTAGGTTCATTCCACACTTCACCCCAGAGGATTAGATTTCAGTTTGGAGAGAATGGTGAAGATGAATAATTCTATGATATTATGGATATCCAAGAGAACTTGGTTAAACAAGATCAAGATATTGATGGTGAAATGGTGCAGAGTTTGAACTTAATAGCTCAGAAGAACAATCCAAGAACAACTGGCCTAAGCTCTTGTGGCATAACTAAAGATACACTGCCACATGATTTATCCATAAAAATGAAATAGAGTCGATATAATTCAAATTTTAATGCCTCTAAATCTCATGTTGATGCAAAAATACTAGGAAGGTGTCACAATGCTTTGGATGGAATGGATTCACTCTCTGAGAATAAAGGACCATCTCAAGTTTACAGTATGGGATCTGAAGCTCAAAGAGAAATAATACCAATATCTCAGGATGTTTTATTGGGCCTCAGAAATTCTCCACCTTCTAATAACATGGAAGAAGGATGTTTTGAGAGTGAGTGTCTAAGGGGTGTCCTTGGAAATGATGAGATATTTGCTGGCAGAACTGTGTAGTCAGATTCTCACATTGTTGACTATAAGGATGCACTAATCATTTTTAAGTTTAATGATGCTTGGATTCCATTTGAACTGAAAAAAGTGATTACGTCTGACCTGTGGTTATTAAAATTATTGGAGTTTAGATTGTCATCCTGGGTTATATTTTTTCATTCCAATCAAATATTCTGCCAGATGTATTATTCATGGATTCATCCACTAGAAACAAATCTTTACATATTAATTTATATCACTATTGTTCTAACTGGATTTTATGACTTGTGTAAAAATGTACAAGTTCTCAAGGCTACAACAACACAGAATTGAAAGTACAAAACAAACCTTCGATTTCATTAAATCACAGTGCTTGGGTACAAGATATGGAATTTCATCATTATCTGAATCTTCATTGAGTAGATGGTCAGATGATAAAAACAAACAAATCTCAGGAATCCCCTTCTCTAGGTTCGTTCCAGGCTTCACCCCATAGGAGTAGATTTCAGTTTGGAGAGCATGGTGAAGATGAAAAATTATATGATATTATGGATATCCAAGAGAACTTGGATAAACTAGATCAAGATATTGATGGTGAAATGACACAGAGCTTGGACTTAATACCTCAGAAGGAAAGTCCAAGAACAAATAGCCTAAGCTCTTGTGGCATCACTGAAGATAATTTTCCACATTATTGATCCATAAAACTCAAAGATAGCTACTATAATTCAGAGTTTAATGCCTCTGAATCTCATTTTGATGCAAAACTACCAGGAAGGTGTCACAATGTTGTGGATGGAATGGAGTCACTCTCTAAAAATAAAGGACTGTCTCAAGTTTACAGTATGAGATATAAGCTCCAAGAGAAAGAATACCAATATCTGAGGATGTTTTATTGGGACTAAAAAAATCTCCACCTTCTAACAACATGCTCGAAGGGTGTTCTGAGAGGTAGTGTCTAAGGGATGTCCTGGAAATGATGAGATCTCCGCTGGTAGAATTGTGTAGTCGCTTATGAGATTGTTGACTACAAGGATGTACTAATAATTTTTAATTTTAATGATGCTTGGATTTAATTGGAATAGAAAAAGGTGATTACATCAGACCTGCAGTTATTAAGAATATTGGAGTCTGGGCTGCCATCCTGGGTTATATTTTTTTAATCTTATCCAACATTCTGCCAGATGTATTGTCCATGGATGCATCCACTAGAAATAAATCTTTACATCTTAATTTCTATCAATATTGTTATGATTGGATTATATGTCTTTTATTAAAATGTACATGTTCTCAAGGCTACAACAACATGAATTTGACAGTATATAACTGTTACACAGTAATTTGTAACTTTCCCTATACTCCCTATTCTCGAATCCTAGAGGACCTCGACAATAACCTCTGTTTTTATTTTCCATCATGAAAATGTGCCATCACATCCATTACAACATACTAAACAATTTCTTTGTTGACCATTCCTGAAGAAACTCCTTAAAAACATACGAAATTAGAGCGGTGTGCCCTGGCTTTTTCTTACCTGGGCCGATCCCTGAATTTTGGTCTGAGCAAGCGCCAATTAGCACAAGAATGGAGATCATACCCGCGCTTATCCACTTATGGAAGGTTTTTTAAAAATGGAAGTGAAGCTTCGAGATCTAGAAGCTTCGTGGTGGATATTTGGTTGTTTGTTCATTGGGATAGAGCCGAGCTTCTCCCTTTGAGCTTCTTGTTCCTACAAAAGTGGAAATACCTAAGGAGATAAGCCATTTCCCCACTTTGAGTGGGTCCATGTTCCCTCCATCCTTGTTATAAAATGAACACTCCCCCATACCTCTGCTAGTTATAAGAGAGATAGAAGAACAATAGAGAGAAAATTTTCACTATAGGTGTTTAAGGAGAGTTGAGACCATTGGCCTTTTTGTATCAAGTGTAAACAAGCGCTTTGGAGGCGTACCTAGATTCGGACCTGTCGAAGGGGAGCTGCAACATGAAGGTGCATGTTGTAATTGCCCCTTTCTATATTAATACAATACATTTGGTTCTTTCTTTCCAATCTTGTCTATTATGTATGATTTGGTTTCTAGTATTCCTTGATCAACTAGATAGGTTTCTTATATGAAATTTGTGTTATGATTTCATGTTTTCTGTTGTTTGATCTCTTGTGCAGGTGACTAAGTTACGGCGACAACAAAGATATAAATTGGAAGTGCAAAGGATTAAAGGATTCAAATGAGGAGTTGTGTTGGATTGAGGTAGGTCATCTATACACGATCCGTTTCTATTTTCAATCTAGGAAAGTTAACATTATTTTGTTCCCTATTGTTACTAGACCCATCCTAGGGCTAGAGGGATTGTCTCTATCCACAGAGAGGATTTTCCTACATAACAAATTGGTGACTTTGTTGGGGAGTGATTTCCTTTAGTCTCCTGTTTTCTCCTTTTGATTTTTTGTTTCGTCATCGACCTTTAGTCGGATGTCCGTCTCCTTTTCTATGTAGTCTCTGTAATTGGTTACAAACATTCTCCTCTCTGTTGAAGTGATAATCTTGGTGTTATTTTAGTAAACCCTTTTATTTTTTAGTACTATCCTCGATCAACGCTCAAATTTCTCTGAAAGTCGCACTGATCGGCATTGAATACATTTTCACAGTAGCACTTTACCTCTTCCAACACCGGTTGCAGCCTCACAGCCGTGCCTATTTTTGTGTACTATTTTTTAGGGTTTCCTCCCATTTTCTTACCAGTGCGTCTTGTCCTTCGGGATTTTTGTATGTTTAGATAGCTCCTATTCTTCTATGTTCAAGCATCACTTTTTGAATCAAGTTATCCATATTTGGTCTTCTATTTCGCAAAGCAATTGCATCCTTATCACTCTAGGGTTCCTAGGTGTTCTCAGGCCATTCAAATGGTTGCATGCCTTGTTGATTTACAGAATTAACATTGAGTCAAATATTATCTTATCTTTCAAGCTTGTTGTTTGATTGAGTTTACTTTTCAGTTGGTCCTCACGATTAGAGCTTTCAAGTCTCAACCTTCAGTTAATTTGAGTCTCTTTTCATCATTGAGCATAGATTACAATTGCTTGTTGTTCAATTGAAAGTTTTCCTTGAGTGTTGTTTAGTGTTTAAATGAAGAGTGTCTCTCTTTGAGTTTGGGTCTCTCTTTGATTTACGAGTATTTGTTTATTCGAGAAGTTTGAGAGATTTCATTAGTTTTCAAAGCAGACAATTTCTTTTGATTCACATTCTAAATTTTTCAATGTGCTCATTATAAAACACAAAAATATTTTTGTTTTGTTTTGCTTTGAAAATGAAGAGTTTCGTTTCGATTAGCTTCTAGTGTGTTTAGTGAAAGAAAAAGAAATTGAAATATTTTTTGCTTCGCTTTAAGATTGTACACTTGAAGAAAAAATGAATGTCATTTCATGCATTCTCTTGGTTTCTGCATTGATTGTATGAATTCCTTCTTCTCATTAGTGTAGTTTTCCTAGAAATGAAAGATTGCTTCTCTCATTTAGCTGCATTATGGGAAGTTCAGGTGACATCGGTAGGACTTTGAAACCAAGACATAATTCAAGATCAAATCTAAAATTTATTCAATCAACCTAAGGAGCATTTGGAACCTAATGAATCACATTTAGAGGTCTAGGCTAGAGATGTGTCCTGGTGTTGTTAAGTGTAGGAGATGTCACTAATAGATTGCATTACAACCCGGGGGTGATATCCCATCCCACATACGGAAGTATATTGATGCATGATAAGTATATTTTGGGACACTCTCATTGAATGGTTATGCATCAGAAAACACTACTATGGACTTGGAATCCCACGTACCATCGAGCATATTTTAGGAGACACCATTAGGCTAAAAACCTGTAATAGGTAACTGAGTTGACCATCTTGTAGACGTGATACAACAAACACAACATTTGGGGAGAATGGTTGCAGTACGTTAAGTCCTTGGTCATTTCTCTTTAATTTGATCACCAAGGTGTATATTGTAGTTCACGAATACCTAGTAATCTTTTTTCATAGTTCACCCTTTTTGTTTTGTTTCATTTTTTAAAGGTCTAAAATTAATTGACCATGATAACATTTTACCCGTGCTCATCTCCTTAGCTGATATTAGGGTGAGATCGATGGTGGCAGTTCCTGAGTTTTCCAAACAAGGAATCCCCTCAGATGGGAATCCTAGTCCTTTTCCTTCTTTCAGAAATGTTGGAGCTCCCTATATGGCTATGTTGTCCCTCCCAGGATTAACCATTGGCTTTTCGGTTTGGTTATTTTTGACCCCTGTGGTTTCAAACATCCAAAATACTTCTCAACCGAGTTCCCCTTCACCTGAACCATCTCAACCCCATGTTGATCTTAAGGTTGGCCCCTTCCCTTATTCACCCATCTCTTCACCTTGCTCTTCCTCTTCGCGTGGCGAAAGTTTGGATTCAATTAACTAGGTGGCCAAGAAGAAGAAGAAGAAGTCGAAGAAAAAGAAGGAAAATGAACCAAGGGGAAAATCAGTAGTCGTCGCTACTGATGCGGCTGATCCTGCAAAACCTCTCACTCCATCCCTCAAATTCAAATTCCCTTGAAAGTTATGTAAGGGTGACCACCTTCTTTGGAGCTGCCCTGATATTCCCAAGGTGTTATAAGTTTGGTCTGTTGGCTCGAATCGGCCTTTGTCGTCAGCCTCTGGTGATCATGTTGATGATGAGCCTTCGACTAGAGATAATAAGACTAAGAAGAAACACAGTAAGATCAAATTCCCTTGTAGGTTATGTGAAGGGGACCATCCCATTCACCTTTTTCCTTATATGGACGAAGCCTCCAAAGTGTTGGATACCCTTTTGGCTTCTTATTCCAGTTGGCTACCGGAAATTTTCTTTGAGTCCTTCCCTAGCTTATTGAACGATTTATTGTGATTCATCTTCGGTCAATCGCGCTCTCTCTAAAAGTCCATCTCGTGAGTCCATTTCTGACAAATATTTGGTTAAATAAAAGGTCACCCTGATTCCATCTACAGTTCATTAGGTATTTTCCGTAGAGAGTCGATCCCATCCTACTCAGGTTCTTTTTGTTTCCTCTGATTCCCCAGGTCCAGAGGGAGACCCTCCCACTCTCGCAGTCTAGGAGGGTGATCCCCTTGTTTTGGTTCCCGCTGTCTAGGAGGGTGATCCTCCCACTCCTATAATGCAAGGGGATTGTACTACCATCCCTATGGTCCCCCCCTCCATGTAGTTTCGTCGCTTCCTTTTATTGGAGTCGACTGGTGGGATATAATATTCCTTCTTACATGCCTTTTGAGATCATGGTACAGGCCTATAATGTGGCCGTACCAAGAATAATTATAGATGAAGGCACATATGTTAGTATTCTGTCTTCAACTACCTAGAAATATTTCGGTTCCACGCAGCTTCTGTCCGTTACCCAAAATTTGTTGGCTTTTAACAGAGGAACCAGTCAACCATTATGGATCCTTCCAAAGTTGCCTATTATTTTGGCTGGAAATATTGTATATATAGACGTGATGGTTGTCCAAGGCCCCTTGGATTTTAATTTACTCTTGGGGTGTGACTATACTTATGCCATGGGAGCGCTTGTATCTTCCCTCTTTTGTGTGATCTGTCTTCCACATGAAGGTCGAATCGTGACCATTGATCAAATTTTGTTCACTGGTCCTAATGTGACATCTGGTCTACCATCATCCTTTCCTGGTCCTTACCTACTAGTGGTGTCTTCTCTGCCACAGGTTAATTATGTGGCCACTTGTTCATTGCCCGCATCCAGTGATAGCACTGGCATGTGCCGTGTACTGGGGGCGTTATACCTCGATTTCCGAAATGTTGTTTTCCCATCAGATGAGAACCTTTTGGAAGCCATTAATTCTTCTATTTCTTGATCAGATCTTCGGATAATAGTTCATTTTCTTGTGTCAAGCTCCCTAAAAAATGAAACAAGCTCTTCGGAGCATAGTTCATTTTCTTGTGTCAAGATCCTTAAAAAATGAAACAAGCTCTTTGGAGCAGAGTTCCTTGTGTCAATCTCCTTAAAAAATGAAACAAGGTGTCATGAGGATAGTTTTTTTCCTGTGTAAACCTCGTTAAAAAATGAGACAAGCTCCCTTTCAATCCGAGTCTTTGATTAGATCTCGTAAAATCCTAGTCAAGTCTTTCACTTGATCTCATAGCTGAACCTTCATTCCATCCACTTGTCAGTGACTAGTAGTCTACTCAGGTGAATGGACTGAAGCTTGGGGGCATGTACCTCGAATTAAGTCACCGTTTCAAGCTTTTGTAAGAATGAAACTAATGTTAAGCATAGTTTATCTTTGTTTCAAGCTTGTGTAATAATGAAACCAATTCCAATCATATTTTTCCATGTTTTCAAGCTTGTGTAAAAAATGAAACCACTATTATTTTACCTCTCTTGATCGCCATTTTATCAACCTGTTTTTCAGATGAACCTTGGTTTTCTCATTCCATCATCACCATCTACTTGGCCAATCATACGCCTTCACTTGGTTGTTTTACCCATTCCTGTGGAACCGCTGCATTGAGTCGTCTTTTTAGCCAGCCTCTTGACCTTTCCATGTTTTAAACAGTTCCACCAATACTAGAACGAGTTGCTATTCTTTATACCACTCGTTCCTTCAGGTGGAGTCACCTTTAAGCTCTTTTCTGACTCTCAAAGAATGAAAATATTTTCGAGTATTTGTCGTTTTGAACTCGTTAAAGTAAACAAAATTTTATTTACCCAGTATAAATTTGCCCCTTTTTAGGGCTGGGATAAATTATTTAAGAAAAAAGAATACCTTGGTCAACCACTGCCAAAAGGTTCTCTTAGACTTTGTTTCTACCTTTTTGGGTTTGAGGGACTATTTATGAAAAGGGCCATCTAAAGTTTTCTTTTCGCCTCTTTTCAAACTTTCTAAGCATGAAAAGGTGTTGAGTTCCACCTTTGTCAGACTCGTTAAAATTTAAACAACATTTGACCCATCATCATGACGACACCGAGTTCATTCTTCCTAGGGCTCGTAAAATGTACTAGGATGGATTTTTCTGAAGGAAAAAATTATATGACAAGCATATGCTATCCCCTTCAAGCTTGTATTAAAAAATAATTGGGGTACTCGCCATAAATGGTGGGGGAAAATGGAAGTATTAATCAGTTGTGTCGGAAGTATGTCACTCTTGAACATGACACATCCTTTGTTTTGTGTCAGGTTGGGGACATCCTACATTTGTCACTTTGTCTTCATGGGTTTGGGAAATATGTTTCCCTCTCATGCCATTATCAATTTTTTCACCATGACCTCTGATTCCATTTTTGCATGCCCTAATGGTAGGTTTTTCGCGTCCGACGACTAGTTCACATCATTAGCCTTCGATCGGATGATTTCATGACTGTTCAACGTCAGCTCCTTATTCACATCTCGTGGATTGTACTCCTAGTACCTTGAGGGCCATTTTCATTATTGGTGGTATCTCTCGTGCCTGTTAACAATTTACATCATTGACTGGTACTGGAGTGATTTTCTTGCATGTTCAACTTCAACTCACTCATTCACATGCCTGAATTTGTACTCGATCGGGTCGCGATGGAGCACTGGACCTTAGATTTTGTTTGATAAGGTCCAGGTTGTGATGCGATATGTATTATTCATGATTGTACACATGAATCTCTTATTTGAATGACTGCGACCATACCTGAGTCCCTAGTGATGATCCTCTTATTACTGGATGGCTACGACCATACCATAGATCCTAATCTCTTTTACGGATGGTTGTGTCCATACCTTATGTCATGTATTCATCTCAGAGATTTTAGCTATGTATATATGTGCTTATTTTCGAAGGTTTTTTGACGATGATGTCTTGGTCCTGGCACATAATCGTAAAGAATTTCACCCCACTCCCGTTCGACCTTCATGATTTAGGGGGCATCTGTTACATAGTAATTTGTCACTGTCCCTGTACTCTCTGTTCCCAAATCCTAGAGGACCTTGATAGTAACCTCTGTGTCTACTTTCCATCATGAAAATGTGCCATCATATCCCTTACAACATACTGAACAATCACTATGTTGACCATTCCTGAAGAAAATACTTAAAAACATATGAAACTGGAGTGGCGCGCCCTGGATTTGTCTTACCTAGGCTGATCCCTGAATTTTAGTCTAAACAAGTGTCGATCGACGCAATAATGGAGATCATACTTGTACCAATCCACTTATAGAAGGTTTTTTAAAAATGGAAGTGAAGCTTTGAGATCTAGAAGCTTCGTGGCAGATATTTGGTTGTTTGTTCATTGGGATATAGCCGAGATTCTCCCTTTGGGCTTATTTTTCCTACAAAGGAGGAACTACCCAAGGAGATAAGTCATTTCCATAATTTGAGTGGATACATGTTCCTTCCCTCCTTTCTATAAAATGAACACTCTCACATACCTCTACTAGTTAGAAGAGAGATAGAAGAGCATCAGAGAGAGAATTGTCACTATAGGTTTGAAGGAGAGTTGAGACTGTTGGCCTCTTTGTATCAAGTGTAAACGAGCGCTTTGGAGATTTGCCTAGATCCAGACTCGTCGAAGGAGAGATGCGACATCAAGGTGCAGGTTATAACCCCCCTTTATATATTAATACAATACATCTGGTTCTTGCTTTCCAATCTTGTCTATTATGTATGATTTGGTTTCTAGTATTCCTTGATCAACTATATAGGTTTCTTATATGAAATATATGTTATGCTTTCACATTTTATGTTGTTTGATCTCTTGTGCAGGTGAATAAGCACTCGTGACAGTGAATATCTGACTTGGAAGCACAAAGGATCAAAGGATTCAAATGAGGAGCTACGTTGGATTGAGGTAGGTCCTCTATACATGATCCTTATCTGTTTGCAATCTAGGAAAGTTAGCATTAGTTTTTTCCCTGTTGTTACTAGACCCATATTAGGGATAGAGGGATCATCTCTATCTGCAGAGAGGATTTTCCCGCATAACAAGAACAAGCCTTCGATTGCATTAAATCATAGTTCTTGGGTACAACATGTAGAATTTCAGGATTTTCTGAAGCTTCATTAATTAGATGGTCTAATGATAAAGCACCCAAATATCAAGAATCCCCTTCTCCAGGTTCATTCTAGGCTTAGGATTAGATTTCAGTTTGGAATTCACATTGAAGATGAAACATTCTATGATATTATGGATATCCAAGAGAACTTGGCTAAACTATATCAACATATTGATGGTGAAATGGTGCAGAGTTTGGACTTAATACCTCAGAAGGACAATCCAAGAAAAATTGGCCGAAGATCTTGTGGCATCACTGAAGATACCCTTCCACATGATTGCTCCATAAAACACAAATAGAGCTGCTATAATTTAGCTTTTAATGCCTCTGAATCTCATGTTGATGCAAAAATACTGGGAAGGGGTCACAATGCTCTTGATGGAATGGAGTCACTCTCTGAAAATAAATGACCATATCAATTTTACAGTATGGGATTTGAAGCTCAAATAAAAAGAATACCAATATCCAAGGATGTTTTATTGGGCCTTGTTACCACTCAAAGCAGTAGGGGGTCTAAAGGGGGATCCTAATAGGACAAATTCTAGATTAAGGGAAAAAATGGAGGCTTAGCCCACTCTCACCATGGCTAAGACTCCCTTCTATTTACGTACTTTCACCGATGGGAGGATTCCCAATGTTTTTGGGAAGCCACTTATAAAGGATATTTCAATGGATATGTATGAAGTGATCCTAGTGATCCTTTCCCAAGGAGGGGTGAAGAATGGTGCTTTCTTGATTTTTAAGCAAGGGGCTTGCCTTCCAAAGGAGGGGGGATGAGGATAAGGGAGAGGGGTGCAAATTTAAGAGGCACTTTTGATCCCTAAATCATATATGAACTTGGTTTCCCAAATAGCCCTTGATGATTTGTCTTTGATAGGAAACGGGACGACATGGGACCAAGTAGAACCAACCCAGGTTAGGGGATGGAATATAGAAACCAATGATGTTCCTACCCTGGATAAGACTAGGGGAAATGATCAAACAATAAAATTTTCTTCAAAAGGTTGAATTGATTCTGCAAGGGTCTAGCCTTGCGAATGCCTAGGAAAAAATTGGTCCTAGAGCTAGGGCTTGAGATTCCTAGAGATCCACCATAGGAATTGCTTGAAATTCAGAGGGGAGGGACATGACCCACCAATGTAGTAGCCTTCAAGAGATTTAATTTTTTCTATGGGTAGATTCTTAGGAAATTGATGCCCTAGGTGACCTATCAGGGCTAGACCCGCGGAAAAGGGAAAAAATGTTAAAAAGGAGGGGAAAATTACCACCCTTTTGAGGGAATAGTGCCTATTTACCTTATGGATATGGATTCAAGGATGATAATTATTTAGATCTCGGCTTCTCGATCAAGGAGTATCGGAAAGTCAATTGTGTCCAATATTAAGAGAAAAGGAAGAAAATTGACATTCAAGCATTTGTAATTCATGAAAATAGTGTAAGCTTATCGAGATAAAAAAATATCTAGGAAATTTAATTAATATAACAATGGGCCATACATTAAACAAGATATATAGACACTTAATTCCACATTCCAATGATGCAGCGACTAGCCCTCATTATAGTGAAATTCAACAATATGAAAAAAAAAAGAACATATCGTTAAAATTTACTTACAATGTTAGAGAGTATATCCAATTAACATCACATTTTCAAAACAAAACGAAGCTCCAAGATAAAAAATGGCCCAAATCCATACATCAAAATTCATCCATTTATCCAAAATTATCCTTCAAGAAGAAATGTGAAATTCTCTAAGAGTAGAGAGATACAAAGTGAAGTGATGATCCAAATTAATGTAGCTAACATTAATATATACCCTCATAAGGATTTTTAATTATCCTTTGGGCCTACATTATCCCGTAATGATAAAAATAATGTGCAAATAAAACCCTTATTGGTGACAATCGCACCAAACTAGCTCATAAATGGAAAAAATAAGCCTCATAGGGGCCAAATAATAATATGTACATGTCGCGGGGCCCTCAAAAGGCCTAATAATTTCTTGAAGTTCCATAATGAGGAATAAATTCCTTGGAATATGATGGATAAGGAGGTGGCCCCTTGTTCTCCAAGTAGTAGACCTGTGGTGTTCCTAGTGGGTGTGGGGGCATACAAATGACCCCATGGTTCTCCATATGAATCAAATGACAAAGATTCTAGTAGATCCTCTGCAAGGGATCGAGTGATGGAATGAATGTTTCCATGACATCATACACATCCTGGGACATCTACTAAGAGTGTGGGGCTCCTGTGGGTCATGTTGGGAATAGTGTACCAAGCACAACACCATCATCCAAAAAGTGACTCGCTAGTAGTCCTTGAACATCAATGAGGATCCATGGAGTGATGTATGACGATGTGGAGGCCCATGGCTCTCTACACACACCCTATGGGTGCTAATGTAGCTCTCTGGGGGTTATGATCCCGTATAGGGAGACCAAACCCAAGTGGAAACCACCTGCAATCATGTATAAGATCTAATGCATCCCTTAGGCTTCCAGTACAACCAACCATTAGAATAATTGTGTAAAATAGCTTACAAATCATGGATAACAAAGTGGACACTTCAAAATGGAATTCCCTTCCGTAGTGGGATTTGAAATGTGCTAGTGTCTCCATACTCCAAAGGGGGTTAGCCATGCACCTTATTAAGTGGTTTTAGCCTTTAAAGGGGAAAATAGGTCCAAGGTACATCCTTTAATGGGGATAGTAAGTGAAAAATAAGTGAAACAAAGTAGGGAATGAGAGGGGGAATCTTGGGCCACATATTGGGGCATAGGGGCAACCCAATAAGGGGAAGATTACATATAATGTGTACGTACATGAGATGTCCCAACCTTGATTTTTCCACCCTTCTTTATATGCCTTTTTCCTTTTATGAATTTTCTTTAATTAACTACTTCGGGCTCAAGGATAAGAGCACGATGTGTCAGATATAACAGT
Source organism: Pinus albicaulis (assembly GCA_034641835.2). Lineage (NCBI taxonomy): Eukaryota > Viridiplantae > Streptophyta > Pinopsida > Pinales > Pinaceae > Pinus > Pinus albicaulis. The sequence continues at coordinate 1,764,003,442 of CM076578.1, forward strand.
GAATACCCCTTTTAAGGTAAGGCAGCTCATTTCCCTCTAGGGGGTTGGGAAAATCATGGGTTCCTGTATGAAAAAGGAGGATCATATAGGGCCTATGGAACCATGGTGATGGCCATGGGTAAGGGGCAGTGCTCATGGATTGTATTTTACCCACGTGCTAATTATATTTTTGTCTCGACCATCTTTTGCATTTTTGGTACAATTTCCTATTAAGTGTGGCAAATTATGCTTTTTATTTTTCTTGTAGCTACTTCAACCTCCAGGGGATCATTCCAGGTCTGACCCAAGGTGCGGGCAAGGGTATAAGGAGGTTGGCCCGATGTGGAACCATGGGGGCTATGTGGACCCAGGTGGGAGAAGTGATGAATGGGAGTATAATGAGTGGAAGTGGAGTAATATATGCGATTAAAGGAGCGGTACCACACAACCAAAGTCTGGGTTTCCCAAGTAGTACCACCCTATAACCAAATGGTCAATAAATGAGATCCCATGGAACTAAGATACAAGGATAACACCCAAAAGAGATAAAGGGGAAAAGAGCACAAAATAAGCCCACTCTTTCTGCCAAATCCACCCATCAAGCCATGCACAAAAGTATCCATGATAATTAAACCCAATTCTCAATTACTAAATGAAAATGCATACCTTTAGATTTGGGAGGCCCACCTTCAAACATATGATCAATAAAAATGGGTGAGGGACCACATGGATGGCTCAGGTGGTGGAGAGATGTCACAACAAGCTAGTAGGAGGCTACAAGAGGTTGTTGGCTGCCAGCTGAGGTCCATCATGGAGAAAAATTTCTCTTAGGGATATCACCAACGGAGTGGTGGGTAACATCTGGCTCCAACCGGGATGTGATCTCTCGAAGAAGTGGGCATGCTACTCGAACGAGAGGTCACGAGAAATCCAACAATCTCTTGGTCACCATAGACCTATTATCTGGACATGTCAAAGATCAAAACCACAAGGCAACATGTTTTTCACGATGTTTTATGATCACCCATTCTTAATGTCAGCCCATAAAACCAACAAGTAATAAAATATGCATATTTTAATCTAAATGAAGCTAATCTATCATATGAAGTTAGTTCTCATGCAAAAATCAGCATGCGATGCATCCTACTCTAACATCCATATAGATATGCTACCACTATGTGTAATCATAAATCCAGTAATACGTACATATCATCATATCAATATCAACATACTCATGCCTACCATTGTGATTACTCATGTAGCAAATCTCAAATTGAATGCGGTCATAGTCACATGGAGGATGAAGAGGGTGGCAAGAAGGAGAACAAGATTCCCCTTTGAGGTAAGATGAAACCATAGGAGAGAGAAAATTAGTTGATCCATAAGTGTCGGGCTTTTCCTCCAAGTACAGAATGGCGGAATGGATCATCACTCTCAACAACTCCCTATGATGATCATTACTTATACTATTCTATTTTGTAGATGCCACTAGGTCATGATGAGAGGGGAAGGAATGTTGAGGGAAATAATAAGTGCAACAACTAGGATTCTCGAGGTGATGGTCACATTGGATAAGGGAGGACATGGAGTGATCAAAACCTCGAGGGTGCATCCAAGGAGGTAAAGTATAGTCACCGAGGGGTTCTTCCTTGACACTACACTTGAAAGCGGGAAAGGGCCCACGAATACTTGAGATCGTATGAGAAGGGGTGAGAGAATCAATTGAAGGAGACTTAATATGATGAGAAATAGAAAATGGAAAGGGGGAAAGTGAAGTTTCAACGAGACCATTTTCTTGAAAATCCAACTCTAGAGGTTCAAGCAATTTGAATATACTCCCAGAATCATAAGGGAGATAGGTATGAGGAAGGGTTTAATCAATCTTGTCATTAATGGTATCAAAGGTAGGGCCTTCCCAAAAAGGAGAATCAATTATCTCTAATTGTTCCTGTAATATCCCAAAATGGGGAAAGTCAACAATACATGCATGAAAAGCACATTTTTTAGAAATATAAGTATTAACAGAAAAATTTAGCCCATGGATCCCTTAGATCTAACATTATTACAACCAAATTTGAAAGGAAATCAGAAACAAATCATTATAGCCTAGTTAAACAGGCCTCCCATGCTCAAAACAACCCAAAATCACTGAAAACCCCAAGACTACTGCAACAAAGAAATACTACATAAAGAGACAGCGCAGTTTATTGAGGGTTATACTCAGAAAATGGAGAGAAAAATCAGATCTGATGATTTATTAATCAATAAAGCATAAAAACAGAGATCTAGTCTCTTTTACATAGATCCAAGATGACCTGGGAAGGGTTTCTTGACATAAATGATATACATGAAATTTTCTGCTGCAGATCTATGAATGAATCACATTTTATGGCTGAAGCACTCCATAAATATGGTTGATCATGCAAATAAATGGTAGTAGACTCTCCTTCTAGCTTTCCAAAGAAAAGGTTGATCCTCCTCCTGGGAAACTAGCTCATAAAATAAGGGATTAAACCCCTCCACTGCAATACCTTAATAAATAACATAGTTTCTCCAAGGGAATACACTATTTCTGAAGGTGACTGTTTGGACTAACACCAGATAGTGGAAAATCAGCACAAAATTCTCTCCTCAGATTTCTTAAACAAGATCTCCAAGCAAGAGTGGGGAATTACTGCATGAGAAAACCCTCGCACTAAACAATGCAACAAACTTAGCTAAATAGCCAAAGGATGTAGAGAAGTCTAAAAAAACCACATAAAAAATATAATCTTCAATCATGCCCCATATGGTTTCTATTCCCTTCATTATATAGTTTATGAGTTTCCTCACCAAGGGTCCCACCCAATTATGAGGTTGCTTCCATGCTAAGGCTCCTCCACCAAAATTAAGTTGTATCCATTAGTCTTACTCATCTTTTTACAACGTTGTTTGATTTAGTCAATTTTGAACGGATCAATCTTGACTGGATCAACCTTGACTGGATCTTCATGCATTGTCTCTTTTCACACTCAAGGTGTCTTCATTTTGACTAGCTAGATTGGTCTTCATTCACATTGAGTTGTCTTTATTTAGGATCCACTCATATAATAATGTTGTTGACTTGGTCAAACTTGACTTTTTCCACACATTTTATACCCTGTTCACACATGCGGATGCTTGATCTGGTTGTTAACATGGTCCCTTTTCACATTATGAGGGATTTTATTCCTACTTAAGCAACTTATGAGCCTCCTTTCCCATTCATTCATCTAACTAGATTTTAAAAGAAAAAATAATATTCCTATTAGTTGCATGATAATGTATGAATATTATAGCCTTCCCCTTCGAAATTTTTCTTTTCCTCAAGCAACTGCAAGGGTGCTGCAAAATCTCCCCTCCTCCTTTTGTGGCCTCCTCATCCAACAGTCTCCATCATTGCTTCAGATTTTCTGCAATAATTTTCCTCCCAATGGTTCCTCCCAAGTGTGCAAGTTGGCCTTTGGTGGATAAACCAAATGGCTCTCGTCATGAAATGAAGAAAGGTATATATGGAAACCTTCTTGCTGATCAATGGCCTCCTTAAGATAGAAGTGATGACAATCATGGGGAATTTCATCATCAATGAAGGACTCCCACTTCCATGCTATCATCCAAATGAAATGAATCACTCCCCAGCTTGGTAATTCATAGAAAAGCTCCTCCCAATTTCTCATGAGAGGCATGTCCCAAGTGCTCCATAAAACCATATGGCCTACCTCATAAAGAAACAAGAGATCTACTATGGTAGCCATATCTTTTCCCATGCTCCCCTTGAAACATGTAGTGCAAAAAGTGTGGGAAATTTCTTCCCCCAAGGACACATCCAACCAATGTGTCTCCCCTCCAACCATGTCCTCAACAAAGATAAGAACATTTTCAGCATATGGAATCATAATCAGAGTCATGCTAGCTGCCATATGTAGTAAAGGAGAAGGACAATGGTCCCTCATGTGAAACCAACGCAGTTTTATTCCTAACTTCCATAGAATATGATATGACAAGTGTTTTCCCCAAGACTTGTTTGCTGCCCCATCCTTCTTGCAAGATTAGAGAAGGTGTATGATGGTTGGTGTTGATGAAGAACACCATGAAGAATAATACAACATCTCCCCAAAATCTCTTAGGGGATGGTCGACATCTCCATTGCTCATGGCTCCAAGTAACCCATGAAGCCCATAAGAAAAAGCGCCCCCTCTTGGAGAAAAGTCTTGTACATGAGTGTTAAGAAAATACAAGAATATAGTAGATACATCATGATGTTCAAAAATAAAAGTTTCACCATACACTTGATTCAAATCAGTGAGGTAACTCATGGATGAGCTTCCTCTCACACCCAATGAATAAGGAAGTGGTAATGATAACTATTCCCAAGAGCTATGTCCCTCCTCAACCAACAAATGATTTATGCACTTCCTCATGTGAAATTGCATCTCATTTTTGAAATATTCCCACATGAATCCTTCCAATATGGTACAGTATGCTTTAATAAATTCAGTGGGTTTAGTAAGCAAGATCTCATAGGCTACATTAAGTAGTTTATACTTAAGCTTGGAGTTTCTAGCCAAATAGATCTGATCATGAGAATAAATGACTCTATCAACTAATTTATACCTCCCATCCATCACTTGCCCATAAAGAACCTTACATGTGAAGAGGTCCTTGGAGTATTCCATCAAGAGTTGGGACTCCCAATAAGGATCTAGGCTCCCCAACATTGACAATTCTATAGAAATATGAAATGCAAGCCCTGTCATAACATGGCTCTCCTCTTTGAAATTCTTGATTCCAAAGTCACATGTTGGAGTACTATCAAATTTATTTTGCTGCCTCTTGCAGCTGATCTTTCTCAAGACAATATTGAAGTAGATGGAAGTCAACCTCCCATTGGAAAGTCCTTGTCTTCCAAAACTTCCTTAATTTGGCCCATGCATGCAAGACTGTTGATATCCTCTTGTCATGTTCAGAAATATTCTTTGTGTGTGAGAATATCATTGGCTGTCCCAAAGATATGGAGTGGCTATTTGACATCATTCTCATGCCATCAAAGATTTCTGAATTCTCCTTTTCCAGCACAAGTTGTTGTGTGGGAGATGGCAATGTCAATTTCAGAAAATTGCTTACCTCTCCTTTGAAATCATGAAATATTATCTATGTTGTGCTAGATTCTCCCAAGGCTCCTTCCTCAGCCAAATATGTAAATGTTTCCTATAGTTGAGAGAACTCTTTATTCTTCTTCCAATCAGGGGGTCTCCCTGGTGGAATGCCTCCATGAAAAGAGACATCAAGATATAGAGAAGGATGTATATGTGTGTGGATTGATTTGTCCTTCCCTTCACTGTACAAATCCTCCTGCCTCCTTTGTACATAAAACTTCTGAAATAGAGAGGGGTGTATACTCCTCATCATATGATGCTTGCCCTCCCTTTTATCCTCTTCTATCATCAAGATCTCACCATTTGATAATGATGGCACATGCTGCACATGGATTTTGCCATGATATCCATATGTGAGATTCTTTGGAACTCCTTGCAAGAGTGCAAGAGTTTCTCTACTTGGAGCAAGTGCTCCATCTTCCTCTTCATGAGGTCCTAGATGTGCCCTTGTCATGAATGCCTTGTTATATCCAGCCTTCTTTTCCTTCTCTTCAATAGTTGAAAATGCCTCATCATCAATAAGAGACCTTAGATCTTGGTCTTCTTTTGAAGGAGGAACTCCATGTCTTCCTCTTGAGAAGAAATCTCTTCTTGAAATGGGGACTTTGCCTTTGGCAAGGCACCATACAATTTTCCTTCCCCTTCAATGGATTTCTAAAATGGAGTTAGATTTGTGGATCCTTTCAACCCATGCAAAGGTTTTGTTTGTTTTGGTTTTATTTTCTTCATCAAAGATGTTTCATGAAGTTTTTCATCAAATCTTTCCACTATTCTTCTAATGAACTTTGCATAAGTAGATGTATTTTCATTCTTTAAGCAAAAAGATTCAAACAACCACCAAGCATAAGCCTTACCCTCAAGATGAAGTGTTGCTAATTTTGTGGCTTCCTTTTCTGAAACTTGATGTTGTTGCACATAGGTTTCTAGCTCCTTCACCCAAACCCTCACTGGACACTTAGGTGATCCATCAAAAGTAGATAGAAAGAATATACCCACACCATGCTTCTTGCTCCTTGTGCTTCTTTCCTCCTTGATCTTGAAAAACCCTTGGAATTTCAAGTGACCTTTGAACCCCTTATATTTAGCTTATACTCTTGCAAATAACCACCAAGAGTCTCCTTATTTCGCACATCTCCTTTCTCCATCTTCTTTGTCATGAACAAGTGGCTGATAGAGCATTGTAAATATGATGATGTGGCTGAATTATCACACCCATAATATGAGGAATTATAGCTTTCCTCATGTGTATATCTTCTAGATCTTGTTGAGGGACTTCCATGTCTTTCCCTCCTCATTTCTTTGATGTCTTTGCTTATACGTTGCAGAGTTCGAAAGAGAAGTTTTGAGAACCTCTTTCATCCAGGCAATAAGAGTTTTCTTTGATCTCTCTTTCAGATCTTATCCTTCCCATGAGAAGACTCCATAATGGTTGAAGAACACAGGCTGAGCCAATATTAGGGCTCCGATACCACTATAATATCCCAAAATGGGGAAACTCAGCAATACATGCATGAAAAATGCATTTTTCAGAAATATAAGAATTAACAGAAAAATGTAGCCCATGGATCCCTTATATCTAACATTATTACAGCCAAATATGAAAGGAAAGCAAAAAAAAATCATTATAGCCTAGTTAAACATGACTTCCATGCTCAAAATAGCCCAAAATCATTGAAAACCCCAAGACTACTGCAACACAGCAATACTGCATAAAGAGAAAATGAATTTTATTGAGGGTTATACTCATAAAATGGAGAGAAAAATCATATCTGATGATTTCTTAATCAATAAAGCACAAAAACAGAGATCTAGTCTCTTTTACATAGATCCAAGATGACCTGGGAAAGGTTTCTTGACAGAAATGATATACATGAAATTTTCTGCTGTAGATATATGGCTGAATCATGTTGTATGGCTGAAGCACTGAATAAATATGGCTGATCATGCAAATAAATTGAAGTAGACTCTCCTTCTAGCTTTCTAGAGAAAAGGCTGATCCTCCTCCTGGGAAACTAGCTCATAATACAAGGGATTAAACCCCTCCACTACAATACCTTAAGAAACAACACAGTTTATCCAAGGGAATGTGTTGTTGCTAAAGGTGACTACTTGGCCTAGCACCAGATAGTGGAAAACGCGGCACAAAATTCTCTCCTCATATTTCTTAAATATGATCCCCAAGCAAGAGTGGGGAATTCCTGCATGAGAAAACCCTTGCACTAAACAGTGCAGAAAACTTAGCTAAACAGCCAAAGGATGCAGAGAAGTCTAAACAGACCACATAAAAAATATAATCTTCAATCATGCCCCATATGGTTTTCATTCCCTTCATTATATAGTTTATGAGTTTCCTCACCAAGGGTCCCACCCAATTATGAGGTTGCTTCCATGCTAAGGCTCCTCCACCAAAATTACGCTATCTCCATTAGTCTTACTCATATTTTTACAGTGCCGTTTGATTTATTCAATCTTGACTAGATCAATCTTGACTGGATCAGCCTTGACTAGATCTTCATTCATTGTCTCTTTTCACACTCAAGGTGTCTTCATTTTGACTAGCTAGATTGATCTTCATTCACATTGAGTTGTCTTTATTTAGGATCCACTCCTCATATAATAATGTTGTTGACTTGGTCAAACTTGACTTTTTCCACACATTTTAGACTCTATTCACACATGTGGATGCTTGATATAGTTGTTAACATGATCCCTTTTCACATTATGAGGGGTTTTATTCCTACTTAAGCAACTTATGAGCCTCCTTGCCCATTTATTCATCTAACTAGATTTTAAAAGAAAAATTAATATTCCTATTAGCTGCATGCTAATGTAGGAATATTAAAGTTCCTTTTCATGCAAGGGAAAATAATAATTATTCTTCCCAAGGGTATTAATGGATATGTACTTATAAATAATTCCCCAGAGAAAGGGAAAGTTAACCTCAATCTCATCCTCTTTGTCGGTATCATAGATGGGAGCACAATCAAATGGAGGCCCAAAAATTTTCCATTTCTCCTTTTGATATAGAAATAATCTTCATTTTTTTCTTCCAAGGGGCTCATGCGATCACCTCCCTCAAGGTTCTCGAAAGGGGAGTTGTTAGGAGTGATACCCTCGAGAGAGGTAAAGTCAACCTCAATTTTACTTTCCATATCCTCATCATCCTCATCACACGTGCTATCAAAATATTTCCATTCATCATGTGGACCCAACAAGGACTCATCTTCCTCATCTATATCTTCAAGGGTATCTTAATCTTGTTTAGTTTACCATCAAGAGGACTCCTCTTCTCTATTCTCTTGAAGCACAATAGCTAAGGTATTTGTTACATGATTTTGGTAATATGCTTCAAGGAGGAGAGCATTAATAGGGTTCTCTTTATATTCACATTTCATATTATGGAGCTTCACCTCTTCTTCATGAAAATGAAAGAATAATTCATTAGAATCACATTCCCTTACTAACCCTATGCATGACCTACTATATTCATCCATTATTTCTTGCGTGATTTCGAGGCTCAAAGGATCCAACTCTTCGTCATCCTTGGAAGAGATATTTCCATTTTCTTCCACATTTGTAAATGACATTTTATCATTGCCCTCACTTACACTTGAGAATTCTTCAATGTCGTCCAATTGATCATCCTTTGTGGGACTTTTTAGTTTATTATAACATTTATCATTGATTAGGTCAGTTAGAATATTGAAAGCATAGGTTAGGCGGGAAAAGTCAAAGAGACGACTAGAAACTGCCTCATAGATACCCTTCATTATGTCAAGTTGCACTCGTTGTGGCCTATAAAACCTAAGCATGAATTCCATATCCATACCTTCCAATACATTTTGATAAGATTGTGCATGTTTCTCTACATTATTTTGTAGTCCTTGAATGTCTTGGTTATTGAGATTTGCAAATATAGGACCAAGACAAACCTCCATTTTCCGATAGTGAATTTTCTATGATTTTTCTTATTAAGGTTAATATGGAGTCACTAGGGTGAAATGAAGTTCCTTGATAGATGCTTGCTTCACCCTAAAAGCATTAACTTTAGAGTGCAATGAAGAAATAGGGCTTCGTTCTTCCAATGGAGTCGCCAAGAATGATATATCAATATTGTCGTATGGAGAACTAGACACATGTCTCGCCCCCGACAACAACACCATAAATGTTACCACTCAAAGAAACAGGGGGCCTAAATGGGGATCCTAATAGAATAATCGCTAGACTAAGGGAAACAGTGGAGGCTTAGCCCACTCTCAGCACAGCTAAGACTCTATGCTCTTTACGTGCTTTCACTGATGGGAGGAGTCTTGATGTTTTTGGGAAGCCACTTATAAAGTATATGTCAATTTATTTGTATGAAGTGATCTCTGTGACCCTTTCCCAAGGATGGGTGAATAATGGTACTTGCTTTCTTTCTAAGTAAGGAGATTTCCTTCCAAGGGAGGGGGGATGAGGATAAGGGAGAGGGGTGCAACTTGAAGAGGTACTTCCGATACATAAAATCATATATGAACTTGGTTTCCTAAATAGCCCTTAATGATTTGTCTTTGATAGGAAATGGGACCACATGAGACCAAGTGGACCCAGCGTAGGTTTGGGGACGGAATCTAGCAACCAATGATGTTCCTACCTTGGACAAGGCGAGGGGAAATGATCAAACAAGAATTTTTTCTTCAAAAGGTTGAATTGAGGTTGCTAGGTTCTAGCCTTGGGGATGCCTAGGAAAAATTTGGTCTTAGAGCTAGGGCTTGAGATTCTAGTATATTCCACCATAGGAATTTCCTCAAATTCGGAGGGGAGGTAGGGGACCGACTAGCGCAGTAGCCTCCAAGAGATCGAATTTTTTCTGTGGGTATATTCTTGGGAAATCGATGCGCTAGGTGGCCTATTAGGGATAGATCAGAGGAAAATGGGAAAAAGGTGAAAAAGGAGAGGAAAATGACCACCCTTTAGAGGGACTAGTGCAATTTCCTTGGGGATATGGAGTCAAGGATGATAATGATTGAGAACTCAAATTCTTGATCAAGGAGGCTTGAAAAGTCAACTTCGTCCAATGTTAAGGGGAAAAGAAGAAAACTGACCTTCAAGAATTTATTATTCATGAAAATAGTGCAATATTATCGAAATAAAAAAATATCTAAGACATTTCATTCACATAAAAATGGCCCATACATTAAACAAGCTAAATAGACACTCAATTCCACATTCCAATGATGCATCAACTAGCCCTAATTATAGTGAAGTTCAATAGTATGTAGCAACAATAATATATCATTAAAATTTACTTACAGTGTTAGAGAGTATATAAAACCAACATCACATTCGTAAAAAAAACGAAGCAACAAGATTAAAAATTGGCCCAAATCCATACATCAAAATTCATCCATTTATCCAAAATAATCATCCAAGAAGAAATGTGGAATTCTCTAAGAGTAGAGATCTCCCAAGTGAAGTGATGATCCAAATGAATGTAGCTAACATCAATATATACCCTCCTAATTATCCTATGGGCCTACATTAGCCCCTAATGATAAAATAATGTGCAAATATATCCCCTATTAGTGATAAGCTCACCAAGCTCATAAATGGAAAAAATAAGCCTCACAAGGGCCAAATAATAATATGTACATGTCGTGGGGCCATACAAAGGCCTAAAAATGTCCTGAAGTGCCATAATGAGGAATACATTCCATGGAATATGATGGAAAAGGGGGTGGCCCCTTGTTCTCCAAGTAGTAAACCTGTGGTGCTCCTAGTGCGTGTAACACACAAAAATGACCCCATGGCTCTCCAAATGAATCAGAGATGCCTGCAAATCCTATGCAAGGGATCAAGTGATGGAATGAAAGATGTCATGACATCATACATGTCCTGGGACACCTGCTAAGAGTGTGGGGATCCTGTAGGGCCTGTTGGGCATAGTGTACCAAGAACATCACCATCATCCCAAATGTGGATTGCTATTAGTCCTTGAACAACAATGAGGATCCATGGAATGTTGTTTGTTTTTGTGGAGGCCCATGGCTCTCTATTCACACCCTATGTGTTCCAATTTAGCTCTCTGGGGGTTAAGATCCCGTATAGGGAGACCAAAACCAAATGGAAACAACCTGAAATCCTGTATAAGATCCAATGCGTCCCCTAGGATTCCAACACAACTAATCATTAGAATAATCGTGTAAAAGAGCTTAAAAATCATGGATAAAAAAGTGGACACTTCACAATGGCATGCTCTTTTGTAGTGGGCTTTGACATGTGCTAGTGTATCCATACTCCAAAGGGGGTTAGCCATGCACCTTATTAAGTGGTTTCAACCTTTAAAGGGGATAGTAGGTCCAAGGTACATCCTTAAATCATGGTGATAAGTGATAAATAAGTGAAATAGAGTAGGGAATGAGAGGGGAAATATTGGGCCACATATTGGGGCATAGGGGTAGTCAAATAAGGGGAAGCCCACATATAATGTAGGGGGAGAAATCAAGGAACATGAGGTTTCCCAGCCTTGATTTTTCCACCCTTCTTTATATGTCTTTTTCCTTTTATGATTTTTTTTAATTAGTAGCCCAGGGCTCAAGAATAAGTGCATGATGTGTTAGATATAACAGTGATTACCTCTTTTAAAGTAGGGTGGTTCATTTCTCTCTAGGGGGTTGGGGAAATCATGGGCTCCTATATGAAAAAAGAGGATCATCTAGGGCCTTTGGAACCAGGGTGATGACCATGGGTAATGGGCAAACCTCATGCATTGGAATTTTCCCACGTGCTAATTATATTTTTGTCATGACCATATTTTTCATTTTGTGGTACAATTTTTTGTTAAATGTGGCCAGTTATGCCTTTTATTTTTATTTTAGCTACTTCAACCTCTGGGGTATCATTCTAGGTCTGACCCAAGGTGGGGGAAAGGGGATATGGAGGCTGGCCCAATGTGGACCCACAGGGCTATGTGGACCTAGGTGGGAGAAATGATGAATGGGAGTATAATAAGTGGAACGGGATTAATACACGTAGATAAAGGAGTGGGACCACATACTCGAAGTCGGGGTTTCCCAAGTAGTACCACCCTATAACCAAATGGTCAATAAAGTAGATCCCATGGGACTAAGATGCAAGGATAAAAACCAAAAGAGATCAAGGGGAAAAGATCACATGCTTAGCCCACTTTTTCTGCCAAATCCCCCCATCAATCCATGCCCAGAAGTATTCATGATAAGTAAACCCAATACTTACTTACCAAATGACAAGACATACCTGGTGAGCCTTGGTATTGCACGAAGAGTGCTGGAACTCCTAGAGGTTACTCAAATTTACTTATCAACCTGGGGTTCGTACAAAATTTGAGGTGACAGTGTTATTTGCACAACATATGAGCTTTACTCATGCCATCCTCATCTTAGTTCTACCATGAGGTACTAGTAACTAGGGCTACTCTGAAAGAGGAAGTACGTCACAATTCTAACTGCAACCTAGGACTGAAAGCATATCATGAACACTACTCTGTTGGTAAGAAAATAAGCTACACTATATTGCACTCATTTACCTATTTATTGTCTACTTTTGCAATGGGAAAGACTATCACTTATTCTAATTACAAGTAGGGAAAGTACACCAGATTTCATTCAATTTATAGACTACCTAATTGACTTGCAAAAATGGAATTAATATATCTTTGCACACACACTAAATCAATGATTGATTGAATTCCATCTATTTTGTGCTAGCTAATATGCTAATGATGTATTCTATGATGGACTAATCACACTCAAATTACTATATTTTGCAGCAAGAGAAGAGGGAGTTTGGGTGTCCTAAGGGTGTCCTTGAACCAAGGATTCAGATCTGGGGGTCCATTAATGTCTTTGCTAGGCTTAGGTGAGGTAGAGGAATTATTTTGAAGTGAAGGAGAGGGCTCCCAATGTCGCTATAGGAAGTTTCTACAGGATATATGTTTTGCTACATGAAGTCTTGTAATGCTACAGGGAACAGGCCGAGAGGGCTTGGAGGCTAGAAATGGTGAAGGAAGGTTAGGAAGAGTGAGGGGAAGGTGGATATAATAGAATGGGGGATGAACAACCCCATTATCCAAGCTCAGAACCATTAGAAGGTCTGTATTGCACCAAAAAGGTTGCTCTTGGTGGGTGTGATGATTCTCTAAAACAGGGTTGTGGGTGATAGAATGGAAGGTAACTGAAGGAGGGTTGATACCCAAAGTGATAGAGCTAAAAGGGGGTCCTTCTTTGCTGCTAAAACCAAACATAAAACCAGTACATCTACTCATTCATTTATCATTAACAAAGTATCATGTAAATAATGGAAAAGATGAGTTGATTTTAACTGAAACTACTCATTCACTTAAAACATAAATCTAACCTCTAATCTACAACATACTCATGATAATAAGATTGAAATATATCTTAAATTTTCCAAGGAATCATAAAATAAATATGTTTGGTATGTGGTGGAAGTACTTCCTCCTCAAGCTCCAATGGAAGAGGTGAGAGAGGGAGTCTGTCAACACAATTTTGAGGTTTTAGATGCTACTAACATGCAATGACATTAACCAACTACTAAAGCATAAAGAAAAAACATAAATGTACACAAGAGAGACTATAGGTTATGGATTGGGCCCTAACCCACAAGCTACAGTCCTCTGAATTCAAATTATCGAGAAATAGACCAACTTCTCATTCTTATTTCATAACTAGTCTCTTCAATTAAAAATGATAGTCATATCTAACACAAAGCCAAGAGTTCTCTAGTTGTATATAAAATCCCAATTGTAATGAGCTCTTGCTCTTGTCTATTTATAAAAAAGGGTAGCTACCAAAAACTCCCTAAAAAAATGGTATTTGTCCCCTTAATCTACAAGAGGAGTGGAGCTTGGGTCCCTCTTAACATCCACTTGCTTAGCTGCCTTTGAATTCGAATTGTTGGAGGAGGATTTGAGGAGATATTGGTTGATTATAGGAGTTGAGAAGGTGGTCAAACTTCCTATGATTTCTCATTTCTATCTATTCTGAGTCTTGACATGGAATTCGTCAAAAATAACATTATTTCCTTCATTTCCTACAATTAAACCATTTTAGGCTTCAAGTCATGACAATCCTTTTACACTATTCTCAATAAGAAAAATATGACAAAATGTAATCAAATGTGTGTGAGAGAGAGTAAATGAGCTAAAAATGTGACACTATAACCCCTTAGAATATACTTAATGAAGGCCTTAATTAATACCTTTAGATTCGGGAGGCCCACCTTCAAACATGTAATCAGTACAGATGGGTGAGGGACCACATGGCTAGCTTAGGTGGTAGAGAGATGGCACAATGAGATAGTAGGAGGATACAAGGGGCTGCTGGTTGCCGTTTTAGATCCATCATGGAGAAAAAAATTCTCCTATGGATATCACCCACGAAGTGGCAGGTAATAGGCCTCAGAAATTCTCCACCTTTTAACAACATGGAAGACGGGTGTTTTGAGAGTGAGTGTCTAAGGGGTGTCCTTGGAAATGATGAGATCTCCATTGAAAGAACTGCACAGTCAACTTTTGAGATTGTTGACTACAAGGAAGTACTAATCATTTTTAAGTTTAGTGATCGTTGGCTTCCACTTGAACTAAAAATGGTTATTACATTTGACCCGCAGTTATTAAGATTTTTGGAGTTTGGCTTGTCGTTATGGGTTATAGTTTTTCAATATTATCCAATATTATGCCATATTTATTGTTCATGGATGACTTCACTAGCAATAACTCTCTAAATATTAATTTCTATCACTACTATTCTTATTGGATTCTATAAAAATGTACATTTCCCAAAGGCTACAACAACATAATTTTTTAGTCCTTTGTTTGATTGGATAAAAGCATGGGAGATGATTTCCCGCCTTAAATATTTAGGCACAATGACTTTTCTAAAATTTTAAAAGGAATTTGAGTGATCATTGATTGCCATTCATGATGCTAAACAATTGACATCTTTAATAGCAAGACCCATGGTTGAGCCACTTGTGGAACTTGAAGAATATATATTACCACTCTGGGATCTTTGTTTTGAAAAAGCTGAGGATTGTGTGAATATGATTTGGATTTTCACGTCTTCAACATTTAACTGTGTTGCATATTTACTTCACATACTAATCTGACCATTCTTGATTCTATTCCCCCTTTTATGAAGTCTGGGTATGTTTCTATTCTCTAGAACTGGATATTAGAGTTTATTTTGGTTGCAATATTCTTTTTACTTTTATATAAGCGAATATTCATAATATCTATATATATATAAATTTTCGTTGGTATTTTTTTCATTTACATTTTAGGAACAAATTAAGATTAATTATTGATGAATTTTTGTATGGATTATTTTGCAGTAACAGCTATTGTATACCCTATAGGTTCTACTTTTTGAGAGCTACCTATCACTCCCATATGATTAGTCCTCAAGTTGTTGAATTCTATAGCTCTGATCTCATCTAAGATTTTTTATTTTGGAAAAAGGACATACCAGTATGTGGGTGGGACTTTCCAACTAATATCTCCTACTCGGGCCATAACCAATACAAATATAGTTCCAATATGGTGTGCACTTTGGAATGATATTTTCTCTCAGGTTCAATATGTTTTTTACTCCTTATTGGTATGTTACTCTTCTATATTTAGAGATACAAATCAATGAACCTTATTACAAGACACTACAAGGAAAATACCCTCTAGCGGAGGTTATAAAGGAGGTTTTTAGTGTTATAAAATTGGCCAATATTGTTAAAAAAAAAATTGCTACAACATCTATTTTTGGTAACGTAGGTTTTGACGAAGCTTCTAATGGATCTTCAACACACCTAAAAAAAGTGGGCGGCTGAAGTTTTTTACAAATGTATTTCTTATCAATGCATGCCTCATGTGTGAAGACACTAATGCGTTTCAACCTGTACGCATCGGTACTGTAAACATACCAAGCACTAGGATGGAAAACAAATTTCAGAAGCCTCGGAGCATTTAGCAACATCCCAGTGCGTGTCACCAACAAATACGCACTGGGCTGATAGAAGTTGCATGCACCGACGCCGTTAAGGTTTAAAAATGCACCAGGCCGTTAATTTGTAAACATTCACTGACACGTTAAAGACAAACCATATAGGGGCATGCAATGCCTATCCTCCCAGGTTGTAGTCGCTGATAAAGCACACCAGGTGTTCTAATTGGTATTGGTATTTGGTGCGGTGCTCATAGGTCATAGAAACACACCAGTGTGCAGTATCATACACATGCATTGGTGTGTAGTATCATACACATGCACGGTGTCCATTTTCTATTTTTTAGAAACATCGACATGTGACAGTGGAATTATTGTGATTTTTAAAAATTCATTATTCATAAAAGGTCAACACATATCTTATAAAAATATTCATATCAATTAAATTTTTATTAGTGCATTTGAATGTGATGTTTGGATGAATTTTTTATATCATATCATCAGATTTCACATCTCTTCATTATAATATTTAATCATCCAATATTTAATCAGTGGTGTAAAATTTCACAACGACAATAGAGAATGTAATAGAATAAATTAAAATATATATATATATATATATATATATATATATATATATATATATGAATAAGAAACACTTTGTCATACAAATGGGACATTTATTGGTATCCCTTTGTCTTTCAATTGGGACATTATGTCCATTATATTAAACAAAATGTTTGATTTCATAGACAAATATTTCAAAAAATACAACGCCTTTCTTTGATATCCAAACACATTGATCATCATTCTTCGCTGGAACTGTTGTCACTGCTCGAGCTACTTCCATGACTTGGGTTATTTGGAGGAATGTTTTGTTCATTGTGTTGATTGTTTTATTCTTCTTCAAGTTCCATCTACAAACCTAAAAATAAAGTGTAATGAGTGTATCTACATTGGTGGGAATAATAAAAATTTCAATATTAAATATTATACATAAATGTAAATCGAAAAGAAATGTACCATAGCAAGAATTGACTCGTGAACTATACACATTCTTTTAAAACCAAATTTTATGCCTTCCTTCAAAAATTCATTTGTTGAGGCAGTTCCATACTTTGTTTCCTGCAAGTTTTATACCACATAATAATCATAGATTTAATATAAAACATTTTTTTGATCTATTAATTATAGATGGAGCTAAGTAAAAACACATAGATACTTAAAAATTCCACAATTAATTTCTGATATGCCAACATACACTGACAACCCATATTTAACCAAATTTCAGTCAATTTTTCTCATGGTTCTTCTTTGTATGTTAGCACCTGTTTGAAGACATTCAATAATGATCGATGTAAAACAACTTAAAATATACAAAAATGAAATCTAGTTAAGTTATTATAAGGAAGTAAAAATTACTCACAAACTTAAATATCAACCATTTTCTTCCTTGTCGTCCTATTTTATGTGCTGAATGGGTTCCATTTTTTTTTCTTTTCTGCAAGAAAATACTTGAAAATTAATTTTAACGCTAAATTATTTATTTATTGTACCTAATCGAAAAATTCAATGATTACATATTACATTTGAAGCACATTTTTGTTGAGATGGCTCCTCGTGCGATGCAATTATGTCCATTTCTTTGACCATATCCTTGTACACCTTTTTGTACATTCCTATTGGAATATTTATGATATCAGCTCATTCATTCTTTGAGATTTTCATAATCTTCCTGAAAAAGTAACATGACAATAAACTATTTAATTTTTATATTGATATATATGAAAACTAAATATAACAAAAGTGATATTTATAAGTGATTTCTTTGTAGTAATATATACATATAATTCTAGAAAAACTTTTAAAATAATATTTCTTTTTCAATCCTTCTTTTTTGTTGTTCTATGTTTTTTCTATTAAAAGTTTGACATGTCTGACTGACCAATTCTATAGAAACTCTCCCTGTAGTTTAAATAAAATTTGCTTATTGGAATCATTGGATTGATTTTTGTATTGTAAGTGAAAATAACATTTATACATTCATTCCACTAGATCCCTCGAAGTTTTGTAAAAGTTTCCCCCCCTTTCGTTAACCTCCAGCACCACTCCAGATGAGCTAAGGAGAAATTCATTTTCATTTGCATAATTTTTTTTTTACTTTTCTTAGAATAACATTTATTTTCTTCGTTGTTGGTCCCTATAGAACATTAAACATATATGAATTAATAGATTGTTTGAAACATATTATCTAATATTTTTAAGTATATTATTATTGAAAATTCAAAAAATAAACTCATATTGGATCGATATTATTTTTTCATTCACCTGATTCATCCTTCTGCAATTTTTCCATCAAGATTTTACACTCTTCTGGTCTTAGATCAGAAATAATCTTATCGAGCTTCATCATTTTGTGGCTTTGCATGATACACACTAAATGATACATATTAGTTAAACTTACATATAGTTCAAAAATAAAATTTTTGTAAATAATTTACAAAGAACTTGTCTTTTTTGATTTTCTGGATGTGCTATTAGTATTTTTGTTACTTGAACTCTTGTCAGCCATTTCTTTATAAATATAAAAATTGGACCGTTCATTAATTTATTTTATAAATAAATCACATACTTTTCAGGTAAAAAACAAAAATCAAGAAAACGGTGTGTCTATATAAATTAAACATCCAATGCGACTTTTGCAACTTAAGCATCGAAAACGGTGCCATAGGTTGTTATAAATGCACCACCACTACAATAGAAAAATTGTATGGTGCTCTTTGTCAATAGGAGACCCGGTGCGTTATATTAATATTGAAGCAATGATTAACATAAACATAAATTAATAAAAAATTGTTCTTATCAAACAATGGTTTTTGTCAATATGCGCCCAGTGCAGTCTACTAAAATCATGCACGTGTGCGCTATTTTAAACAGTGTACACCGATTAACAAAAGTTGTTTTTTAAAAAATCGTGCAAGGGCCAACAGGGATTGGGATCCGACTCTACAAGTGGTCCCACGGGTTAGATGCCATATGCTTATATATATAGTAATATAAACCTTATAAATCTAAAATGAAAAACCCTAATTGTGAATTTTTGCAGTCACATAAACAAGAAGAAGAAAGGGTTTAACATAAGAATGGATTTTTTTTTTTCTTAATTTTAATTAAATGTAAATAGGAATAGAGCAAGAAAATTATTTTATTAGTAAAATGCATAATAAAATTTAAATTTTTTACTATGCATGTATTAAATCTAACAGAATCTGTAAAAAAAAAAAACAATTATTACAGTAAAATTTAACATTTTAATATACTAGAGGTTTTTTGTGTGAATCACCAGATGTTTCAAATTCTGATTCTTTGAATAGTGCTACTGTTCGAAAGCATTTTGCTTCTCCACATTGCTCTCTTGCTCCAGGTATGTCTCTCATGCAAATACCTCCCTAATTTTTTTTGCAAAAGAAATGAAATAATGAATAACTTTTACTATTTAAAGAACTTTAATGAAATTAGATTTCCGGAAATCATTTGCCACTCATTTTTCAGTTTACCACTTTTTGTTCACTTCAAAAAAATAAAGATGCGCTTTTTCCCCCTGACATTTGGTGCATTTGTTAACTAACAACACTGGTGTGCCCGGTACTAAAAATGCATCGATGCAGTTAATAGTACATTAGCACCGATAAAAATAAGTCCTTTTTTAAGGCACTGAAATTACATTTAGGCATGTGCACCAAAATTTATTGTTGATTTTTCTCAAATGCAGGGAGAAAATCTCATAATTATATCAAATGGACAATTCTTCAAAATCCAGCTCATTCCATAATATTTCTTAAAGTCCATCACAGAGTTCTCCCTATCCTTCTCTAGATGTAATTACTTCAGATTTTATTTATATTTTCATTATCTAATTGAATTTATTTATTTTATCCATGTCAATTAGCTGAATAAAATTAATGTATAAAAATTTGCAGGTTCATGCAGATTCAGAATCGAGTTCAGATGCACAAAATATTCATAAAATTCCAAAACTTCAGAAACTCATATCAGGAGCAGCATACCGCAAGGAACTATTGGTAGATGAAAATGGACAACCGCTTCACCCTGCCAATTGTAACATGCCATCTTGTAGCCACAATCCTGGGACAATGATGGTAATAATTGTCTGGTATAATGTAATTATTTCAACGTCAAACCAATTAATCATGCATTTACATGCTTACTAATTGATATCATTGATTTTGTACCAATCATGTTTGAATATATTTTTTGAAATTATTAGGATTCTAGTGATGATGAGCGACCTACCTACCATCTTCCGTTGCACCCCACAAAAATGTCAAATTGAGAGAAGTTTTAATTAAGAGAAGAACACATAGAGGAACGATACCAAGAATGGTTGAATCAACCACCTATTCAATTCCCAATACATCCAGATTCACCAATTAGGAATGACTACAAAAATAATAGCTCTGCAAAAGATGACATTGGAGGTAATCAAATAGAGGTTGGTATGGATGATTACTTAAGGGATATGACTGCCATGGAGATAATGTTGTTAGATGCATTCTAGGTCGATGATCAACTAGGGGATGATGCTCATATCACTGACACCTTTTTCGAAAGCCTTAAATTTTCTTCCACTACCCCTCTCTTTGGACCTGGTGTTCAGTTAAAGTCTACCTAGCTGGGGACAACAATGTTACTGCACAACTTGAAAGCAAAGTTTGGCTTGTCGAATGCATGTTTCTTGGAAATTTTGAGGTAATTGATCATCAAGTCCCTTATATTTTGAGAAATCTTGTCACACAATCAACATTTAAAATGCTAAATGTTATGAACATTAATAATTATTGGCACTGCACATTTAATATTGTCCACCAACTACAGGTTATTCAAAGATAAGGTTCTTTCGAGTGATAATGTCTTTCCCGGTAACTGCGAAGAGGAAAAGAAATTGTTGAAAATGGTGGGTGTTGAGTACATATCATATCATGCATATCCAAATGATTGTATTCTATATAGAGGATAATATGCAGACAAAGAGATATGTTCAAAATTTGGGCATGATAGGTATGACAAAAAAAAAGGGTAAATCACGTGGTCCTCTTTTTAAGATATTGAGGCATGTGCCTATAATCCCAACAATTCAGAGGATCTTTCATTGCAAAGAATTAGATATGTTGCAAGGATGGCATGCATCACACAGAAGTGAGTTGGGAGTTATGTGAATCCCAATAGATTCAATAGCCATGAATCATATAGAGGATACATGGCCCAGAAAATTCAAAGATGGAGTACGAAGTCACTACGACTCACCATAGCCATGGATGGTGTCAACCCATATTCCCTCCATAACAACAACTATTCTATTTGACCCGTAGTAGTGATCAATAAAAATAACCCCCCATGGTCGTCAGTGAAGAATAAGAATCTTATGTTGGCTCTCATAGTCCCTGTAGAAGACAAGTGAAGAATATGGATGTCTACTTACAACAATTGGTAGATGAATTGAAGGAATTATGGGATGGGATAAATGTATACGATGTATCAAGACCCATCATAGCAGAGAAGAGTTTTACATTGTATGGCATATGTGCTTACACGATACATGATTATTCAGGCTTAGGAGTTTGCTTTGGTAAATTACATGTTTATTAATTTGTTTATATACGTAACAATATTATTTCGCATATTAATTTAATTCATTGTAATTGTTTCGATCCTCATGATATTATTTAGCGTGCCATGCATATTTTATACAATAATTTCATGGGTCGGGTATTATTGAATTAAATGTTTTGGACCTTCTCTGAAAGCTAGATGGTCCAACAACTTACAAAGGCCAGTGTATGACTTCTCCAAGGTATTCCTCCTAGAAGAACAGCCTTACAGATGATAAACATCCACTTTCAATGGTAAATGAGAGAAAACCCAAATTCTTGTAATAAAGACACCAACTGAATGGCTTAGAGCATATGAGAGAGAGAAGGAGAAGGAGTTCAAAGAAATGTTCGATCCAAATGGGGAACCTATTTTTGATGATCCATAATTCTTTGACACCTATGTTGAGAAATTTTTCATTATGATGAAAATGAAATATATCTTTTATACCCTCCCATATTGGGAGCATCTTAATATTACCCACTTATTAGATCCTACGAATATATTTAAAAAATGTTTTATCTTCTTTGTGGAGGCACATATCATCGAAACAAAGTGACACATTAGCTATTAGGAAAGTTCTTATTACTTCAAAAACTAAAAAGAAACATTGGCCAAGACAATTAGAAAGTACAAGATCAAAGGTTGGTCCCTCTAATTCGTATTTTAAAAAAAGATGATATTTCTTTGGAAACGAAAGTTATAATGGGTGTGAGGGTGCCATCTTCATATGGGTCTTCACTACGACGTTGCTTCATTGTGGAAGACCATTTTTCAGGGTTGAAAACACATGACCATTTGAATCTTCTAAGAGTACGTATAATTTCAAAAGCATGATTTTATTATTTGTTATATTAATAATTTTTATCCCATGGGATCATAAAACATAACTAATTTTGTACATTTCATGTGTTTATAATGTTAACACTGTTACCGATGAAATAGGTAACCTAACCTCAAAACGGGAACTCTAACCCAAAAAGACTCAAAAAACATGAAAAAACACCCCAAAAACAAAAAAAGTGTATTCCAGAACGCACTTGGTTTTTTTTTAAGGTCAAATTTCAACATTTTATAAAATTATGCTAAAAACAAAATTGTTTCTTGAAAAAAGGATTGAAAAAATACCCTCAAAACAAAACCAGTTGATGTTGGAATAACAAAAAAAAAATTGTGTCATATTTTTGACATTTTTAAAAATAGAAATAACATTTTTTAATTTTTAAAACTCAAACATTAAAAAAAAACCTAAAATTTAGCAAAAAAATAAAAAATAAAAAATAAAACATTTTAAAGCTTAAAATTTAAAAATATATAGGAATAAAAAAATAAAATAAAAACAAAATAAAATTTTTAATTCAAACATTAAAAAAAACCTAAAATTTAAGGAAAAAAATAAAAAATAAAATAAAAAAATTAAAGATTAAAATTTCAAAATATATAGAAATAAAAAAATAAAAATAAAAACAAAATAAAAATATTAAATTAAAAAAAAAAAAAAAAACAAGTTAAAAAACGAAAGAAATTATAAAAAATAAAATATTGAAATTAAATTTAAAAAAGAGAAAGAAAAAGTTTATTAAATTAGAAAAAATAAAATTAAATTTAAAGAAATATATTAAATTTTAATTTAAAAAAAAAAAACATTATTGAAATTAAAAGTAAAAAAATGAAAAATTAAGTAAAAATAAAAAATGAAAAATAAAATACAATAAAAATATTAAATTTAAAAAAATATATATTAAAAAAACAAATAGATTCTAAAAAATAAATTAAATTTAAATTATAAAAAATATATATATATATATATATATATATATATATATATATATATATATATATATATATATATATATATATATATATATATATATATATATATATATATATATATATATACTTAAATTAAAAATATATATATTAGATTTTATTAAATTAAAAAAAATGTTAATATTAAAATAACAAATTAAATTTAAAAAAAACAAATATTAAATTTTAATAAATAAATGAATAAACAAATAAATTTTGAAATAAAAAATAAATTTTAAATAAAAAAAAAAAACATTGCTAAAATAAAAAGTTAAAATACTTTAAAAATCAATTAAAATTGAAAAATTGAAAAAAATAAATTAAAAATATATATTAAATAAAAAACAAATTAATTTGAAAATATTAAGTTTAGTATATATATATATATATAATTTTAAATACACAATTTTAATTTAAATAAAAACAAAATATAAAATTTTATGTAATTAAAAAAATAATAATAAAAAAATAAAAAAATTTAAAAAAATATTAAATTCAAATAAATTAAAAAAGATACAAAATTTACTAAATTTTTAAAAATTAAATGGAAAAACTAAACATAAAATTTAATAATAAAAAAAATATATGAAAAAATTAAATAAAAAAAACAAAATTTAATAAAAATTTTTAACAAAATTTAGAAAAAAAAAAACCCAAAAAATAAAAATAAATAAATAAATAAATTTCAAATATAAAATTAAATTAAAACAAAAAAAATTTAAATTCTTTGAATTAAAAAAAAAAAAAAAAAAATCAAATTAAAAAAAAAGAATTTTTTGATCGTGGTGGCGCCACCAATCGGCCTCCCGCCCAGGTGGCGGCGGAGGCCAGTCGCTAGGCGGGAGGCTGATTCCGAGAATCGCCCTCCCGCGGCGGGAGGGCGATTCCCGGAGTCGGCCTCCCGCGCAGCGGCAAGGCGATTCGCGGAATCGACCTCAAGGCGATTCTCGGAATCGGTCTCCTGCCGCGGGACGGCGATTCCCGGAATCGGCCTCTCGCGCCGCGGCAGGGCGATTCTCGGAATTGGCCTCCCATTGCGGGAGGGTGATTCCCAAAATCGGCGTCACGACGATTCTCGAAATTGGCCTCAGGGCGATTCCCAGAATCGGCCTCCCGCCGCGGGAGGGCGATTCTCGGAATCGGCCTCTTGCCCAGTGGCTAACCTCTGCTGCCACCTGGGCGAGAGGCCGACTGGCGGCGCCACCACGATCAAAATATTCTTTTTTATTTTTTATTTTTTTTAATTTTTAATATTTTTTTTTAATTTGATTTTTTTTTTTTTAAATTCAAAAAATTCAAAATTATTTGTTTTTTAATTCAATTTTTTTTATTTTAAATTTAAATTGTTTTAATTTTTTTTTCTTTTTTTGTTTTTTGTTTTTTGTTTTTGTTTTTTTTTAATTTTGTTTTTAAATTTAATATTTTAAATTAATTATTTTTTAAAATTTAAAATTTATTTATTTATTTTATTAAATTTTAATTTAATTTAAATGTTTTTTTTAATCTTTTAGTTTATTTAGTTTTTCATTTTTAAAATTTATAAATTGTTTCATTAAAAAAAAACAATAAATTTATGGATATTTGTTGTTTAATTATTTGCACGTGGTTTTTTTCATTTTTTTTGTTTTTTAATGATAGTTTTTTTTTTTTTAAATTCTTTTATTTTGATTTTCTTTTTCAATTTTAATTTTTGTTTTTTTTTTTTTAAATTTGTTTTTTTTGTTAATTTTAGAATTTGTATTTTTTCTTCTTCTTATTATTATTATTTAAATTTAAATTTTTAAATTTAATTTTTTCTTTTTTGTATTTTATTTTTTTTATCTAACTTTTAATTTTGTAATTTAAATTATTTTTAAATTTTCTATTTAATTTTTTTTTTTAAATTATATGGTTTTTTTTAATAACTTAGAAAAAAACGTTTTTGATGTTTTTTTTTTATTTTTATTTTTTTCTTTAAATTATGTGTTTTTTTTTTCAAAATTTGTCATTTCTTTTGATATAATTTTCGAATATATATATTTTTTTTTAAATTTATTTTTGTTTAAATTTTTTAGTTTTACGAGTTAATTTTGTTTTTTTTTACATTTTTATTTGTTTTTTTTAATTGTTGTTATATATATTTTTTAATCTAAGTTTTGTGTTTTATTGCCAACATGAAAATCACCACTCTAAAAAAAAAGGTTAATGCTGCATCAATACGTTTCAAAATTAGCATGAAAATCACCGCTCTAAAAAAAAAAGTTGATGTTGCATCAATACGTTTCAAAATTAGCATGAAAATCACTAAAATTTTAAAACAAATATTCATACTTCATAAATAATAATATTAGAGTGTCGAAAATGTGCTCCAAAAAAAAAAAGGTGATTCTGCATCACCACTTTTCAAAATCGGGTGCTTTTTATACTACCAAAAAAAAGTAGGTAACAGTGTGGTTACCTATTTCATCGGTAACATTGTTCGTTGCAATGTCATTATCCTTTGTTCATGCATAGGTGTGTGAAAAATGACTTCCCCCAAGACCTAGGATGTGCCATATCTAAATTATTTACATTTTTACATTGGATTACGTCAAAGGAGATTCATGTGGCTAGCATTCCATGGTGGCGTTAAGAGATAGTTGAGATTGTTTGTATGTTTGAGGAGGAACTACCGACGAGTTTCATGGAATTGCAGCTTCATCTTCTAATCCACCTAGTAGATGAGGTTGAATTAGTTGGGGTGGTTTCTTGTCATTGTATGTTCTTCTTAGAGAGGTACATGAAGAAATTGCAAGGTTTTGTTCGACAAAGGGAAAATCCCAAGGGGCCTATGGCAGAGGGATACATATCGTATGAGTCTTTCTATTATGCCACTGAGTACATCAAGTAGATCGACAACACACCAGGTGCGGTGATTTGGGATGATGAGAGGGATGAAGACAAACGAGAAGGGGAGCTTCTCCAAATAAATGGAAAATTGAGCTTGATAAAGAGTAAGCGACATATAATTTGTCAAATTTACACAAAGTAAATATTCACATTGAACTTCGATACAATGTATAATTTGATCTCATATGTACTATATGTCGATTTGATTTCATCAGCGAATGCAGAAATTGAAGCAATCAATAAATTCATTCTTTACAATTCCGAAGTGACACGACCGTGGGTCGCATTGTATGAACACAAGAGGATGAAATGGAATAGTGACAGGAAAGAATTCAGACGATTTAATGGTATAAGTGTGCCTTATCCTGATCATTTAAAAAAAATATGCCAACTGTATGCCCCAATAGTTGGGTTGTTGACCAAGTCAGAGAGAATGGTGCAATCGGTCGTTACCTGTGTGCTGAAGAGGATGCGCTAAACGTAGGGATTGGGTGCAACAACTCGGTAATAATATATTTATGTACATTTTAAACTTAATAATGCAGCTTTGAAATGTAACATATACATTTTATATATTTTAACAATTGGGTTATTAGACACATGACACTATGATTTTTTAACTTTTTTTATAGGTTCATTTGTTCCTATCTATGTGGGCATATGGACACCATTTTCACACAGAAAATGCCGATGATGGACACATGACACAATATTGTGGAGTTGAAGTCAAGTTCGATCAATCTAGTCGAGCTAGCCACTGTGATCAAAACCTAGTATGAGGGACGTTAGGTTATGTCAGAAAGATATAAGAGATCATTGAACTGGACTTCTCTTCTTTCCAATGTGTTATTTTTAGGCGCAAGTCACTGGGACACCTTTGGTTGGAAAAATGTAAAGGAATATCGCGATAGTAGGCTAATATGTATCAACTCTAGAAAGATGTGGGATGAAGCTAAGGAGCCTTATGTTTTCACCAAAAACTGCAACTAGGTGTGTTTTTACCCAGATGTGTTGGATAGGGATTGGGGGTTCATATTGAGACATGACCCTAGATCAAAACATATTTTCGAGAACAATAGTGTTATCATGCCAAGCGAGTTGGAAGATAATGAGGGTGATGAGAACAGAGAGTGATATGATACACGTGTTATTTCAACATTTATACTATTTAAGATGAGTTTTTATAAAGAAGAAGACTTAACCTTATAACTAAGACTCTTTTTTTCCAAACATTATAATATGTATTTTGAATTAATTGGTTTGAATTGTGTTAATGTTAAAATCATTTCACTTGATAATTTGCAATTCTGTTGATCTCGAAAGCAATGCACTGTATCAAGTTCCTTTTTTTTTAATGTCAATTACTAAAATAATACAACTACTTGATTTCTTTAAATGGATTTTCACTATATCATTACTTAAATAAATTCACCCTATATATATATATATATATATATATATATATATATATATATATATGATACATTCAAAATTTTAAAAAATGTATTAATGTATACTATTATTTTTGGTATGTAAGATCATAATAAAATAATGATAATTATAAACATGATTTTATTTGCATTATTTTCTAAACTTTATTATGTTACAAAAATTCATATTATTCTAGATTTATTATTTTACAATTATTTATATTCTTACAAATTTACAATTTTACAGTTATGGTAATTTGCATTATTTTCTAAACTTTATTATGTTACAAAATTTCATATTATTCTAGATTTATTGTTTTACAATTATTTATATTCTTAGAAATTTACAAATTTACAATTTTACAATTATGGTAATTTAAAAATATGTATTGTATACATTTTACAATTTTACGATGATTCAATTTTACGGTAGTTATAGTTCAAATTTGACAATTAATTTACAATTTTGCAATTTTACAAATTTACGTATGTTAATAAAATTGAATCATGACAATACATATAATTACAATTACATCGTTGTTGTGTTTTCCACCCAATAGATTGAGTTGAGTGCTCTGAGCGAAGAAAGCTAGATGGGTGCTACGACGAGGAGGTTAGGTCGCTACCCACTCTATTCCCCTCTTTTTATTTTGTTCAATCCTAAGTTTTTCTTTGAGTGGATCGCTTGACACCTGAGACCCCTTGTAACGATCGAGACTAGTAAGTCCATCGGTCCAAACGGTGGTCCATGTACTGGTGGAAGATTCAACAGCTACTGTTGTTTTACAATTTCACAATACAATTACAATTACAATTACAATTTTACAATTTGACTTCATACAATTACAATTACAATTTTACAATTTTACTACATACATTAGTCATGGTTCATATTTGACAATTAATTTACATTTTTACAAATTTACAAATTTACAAATTTTACAATTTTAATAAAATTGAATCATGACAATACATACAATTACAATTACAATTACAATTTTACAATTTCATAATACAATTACAAATACAATGTTACAATTTTACATACAATTACAATTAACATTATAATTACAATTACAATTGCAATTACAATTTTACAATTTTACTGCATACAATTATAATTAAAATTACAATTACAATTTTACATACAATTACAATTACAAATTTACAAATTTTAATAAAATTGAATCATGACAATACATACAACTACAATTATAATTTTAATAAATATCATGATTTAATATTAAAAATAAACATCACAATCATGGTAACCATCGTGCAAACATCACATTATAAAATACACATTCAAATTCGCTAACATCATCTAATCATCATGATCATGGTCATTTAACAAAACACAAGCATTATATAACATCATCACAACACAAACATCAATTATACATCTCTTGTCAAATAACTGCTATAACATACACATCTATCTACAATCACATTAAATGAAATATCTAACATGACCTAACAATATACACATCATGATGAACACCAACATGTAAATTAAGTACATTAACATGAACATAAAATACATGCACCATATATATATATAATGCCAAAAATATACAACCGTAATAGAACTGCATATAAATGTCAAATATATGGTGGTACATCAATACTATAACTAGTGGAGGTATGCTTGGTAGATGGTGCCCGCTTAGATGGACGTGCCTGCTCAGGAGGTGCCTGCTAAGATGGTGTCTACTCAGGAGGTGCTTGCTGAGATGGTGCCTACTCAAAATATGCCTGCTCAAGACTAGATGTTGGCTATTCATCTCCGGCATGAGGTGAAGGAAGAGGAGGTGGAGCACTAGAATGATCACTCCCCTCGTGATCATGATCATCCGATGAGATTCTGTGTTGTGCATCTCCATTACACATGTCCCTCCTAGCCTCTAGTAGCCTGGAAGCTCTGATGATATGACGCATAAGGCTCATCATATCGCGGGGCATGTCCCTCCAAATCTCTATGAGCATATGATCAACCTAGATCTCTTCGATCATCATAGGGCAGACTCCCTCATCAACCATGAGTCTACATAGTTGGTCGTCCAACTCCATCCTGAATCGAATGTTCGACCTACACTACATGCTCGCGGGTATCTGTACTCGAGGAGGTCTGTCACCCTGATCTGAGGTCTCCACCATATCCTCGTCATCTACAGGATCATCAGATGGGGGTGGAATCATGTCCCCAACGAATGTGCTAATATATACAAAATATATAGTAGACAACAATAATTAGACAATTTCATTAAACATTTTAATAAACCAAGTTAAAGAATGTGTTAGAATAAATTTTATTCTAATTAATTAAGACAATAAAATGAAACTATATTAATTTAAATAAAAAACTAATATTACCTCTAGCATCTATTGGCTTATCCTATGTGAAGAGGATGTTGGTACACCCTTGCCAATCCAAACTCGCGTAAGGACATGACACCATCACAAACATGTGATCATCAACACTGGCTAGCAGCTCCAGTCCATCACTAGAAATCCTGGCTGGATAGTTGGGCATGCCCCTCTTTGGCATCATCTCGCCCCACATGTGCATTCGTACCTGTAACATAGGCCTATGAGGTTGGCACACAAAAGTATGAATTGTCTCCATAAATCTCTCAAAAAATAAACAAAACAAATTTGAATCAAAAGGGAAGCTCAACCTCCCACGTGACTGAGAACGAAATCTATCTAAGGCTATACAAAACTCTCGCAAAAAAATGGCAGACCATCTAACAAGTCATGGCGTTTGGAATAAAGGATCAATATAAAATAAAAGAGGGAAATTAATGTGATGCTCGTCATTGGTATAATATGAAATGGTCACCAGTAATAGTGAGAGGCACCTAACCTCATCTAGACCAAAAGAAGCAATGCGTAGCTATCCACCAGACACCTGAAAATCTGCAGGAGAAAGTATATCATCCCCAATGTATCTCTGGGAGTGCACTAGATGACTCCATGATGCATAAACCGATGGGGACATCAAGGAACTGGGGCAAATCCTGCCCTCTCCTAGACAGGCCAGTAATAAAATAAATGTCCTCCTCAATGGGCTCGTACCACTGGTCATGACCGACACAGAATGTCTGTCGGTGGGCATCCCACCTGTAGATCAATTGTCCTAATAACCCATTGTGCCCCTTTAGGGATGTAGCCTCCTCATAGAACTTAAGGAGGCCTACCTCCCTTAAGATAAACTGGGTGTTTGGCATAATAGGGCAAGGGTACAAAAGTCTCTCCCTCTCCATTGCCTCATGTTAGTGTCAGTTTTTGCATCCTACCACCAGTGATCAAAATATCTCTTTTCACATCATATTAGGATTCCATTTTGAAAATTTTTATCATTCCACTAGGTCATGCAAAAAAATTGGTCATTGATTATGATATTTATATCATTACTAATCCTTTCACCTCCATGGTCAATGGACATCATAATGGTCAGGTCATTCATTTTTTAAAGAGTCCCATAGTCATCATGGTCATCATTCAACTCATTCTTCCATGTTGTGCCATCATTAGGTCATAGGGTCAAAATCATGAAAATTGGTCATTTCACCATCAAATTCATCTTTTTAAGGAGTATTAATAGTCAAATGTCTTCAACAATTTCAGGTTCCAAACAATCATTTCCAAGTAAGTGGTTTTGTGCTTACCATATTTGTCTCTCAGTTGTGCTTGGAAAGCTCATTTCCCTCTCTTAGGGTTTTGAGGGAATTTTTCTTGGTTTCATGAATTCCATGGTTAAATCATCAACAAGACTTGTATCCTAATTCTCTTACACCTTCCCTTATCCTTAAAATACCTTCCTAAACACTTCCCATCACTCTTATCCCTCAAAATCATCATTTTTCCACAAACCCTAGTCTATTGCTACAATTTGACACTTTTCTAGACTAGGCATGTGTTTTTCCATTTTGGACTCCTTATCTTCACTAAATCCTTGAAATTCCACATTTCCATACTTCCTAACATCCCTACCTACCTCCAAAAAGTTTCCTAAGAATATATAAGTCCCCTATCCCCTTTATTTCCCTTCATCCATATAAATTTCCCATATCCCTTGTTTTGTCTACTCTAAACCCAAATTTCCTCTCCCATTGAGCTAGGGTTTGCTATGGAATAAGAGAAATATGAGTAGAGGAGGCATAAGGGAGGTCATATCAGCAATTATGAGGCCATTCCATCTCATAAACATCATGTCTCCATCATTTTTCAAGAATTCATTCCAAGGGACAAATCATTTTCTACACATAGGGAAAGTTTTGCTTCAAAGTATGTTTTTGACCAAATGGAGATGAATTTCACAAAACTAAAATATTTTTTTTGTTAATAATATACCAAGGAAGAAAAACCTCCTCCATTTTTTATACAGGTGTTATGGTTTGGTAGAAATGATAAAAATATTGTTGCTATAGGAGAGTTGTCACACTTTTGGAGTAGTCTTGGGAAAATCAATTGTTATCCCTGATAGATTGTCCAAATGACTTACTTGATAAGTCAAATGATAACTAGACTAGAAGATATTTCCAATGAGCTATCATGAGCTCAATTTTCAGTTCGGGAACGCCTCCAAAAGTGGCCTGTAAGAGAGCACTGCGCTTTTTGCACCCCCATTTTGCACTTTTTGACCAGTATTAAGAGAATTGGTTTTTTAGGGGCTATACTTAATCATTTTCAATTATTCATAGGTCCATTCTATATATGACAGAGAG
The DNA here is from genome assembly GCA_034641835.2 of Pinus albicaulis. Lineage (NCBI taxonomy): Eukaryota > Viridiplantae > Streptophyta > Pinopsida > Pinales > Pinaceae > Pinus > Pinus albicaulis. The sequence goes on from CM076578.1 coordinate 1,764,036,075, forward strand.
ATATTTTGAACTAGCTATCATGAGATCTATTTTGAACTCGGGAGGTCATCCAAAAGTGGACTTGAAGTTGGCATTGCGTTTTTTTGAACTGGCACTGCGCTTTTGGACAAGGGTGCTGCATTTTTTGTTGAAGAGCGTTGCGCTTATGGGTAAGGCACTGCAATTTTGCTCAGTTTTCCCAGCAAGCACCAAAACTCATCCAAACTTATTCTAACCTCCATCAAATATTCTTATCACCTCTTATCAAGTAAGTAAGACAAATTTTCCTCCTCCTTGCATTATTCAAGAGCATTTTCATGGTGTTTGAGTTTTCATGAAAAATTGGTAGTTTGTCTAGTTGAAAACCCTAATCCCATCTCCTTATTCCCAATTTTATGCCCATAAACCCTGAATTCCCTTCCTACATCACTGTAAACCCTATACCTATGCCTACAACACTATATCCCTTTCCCTAAATCCCTTTCCCCTAAACCCTAAGTCCTAGGTATTTCAAATTTCCTAGGTACCCATACCCAAAACCTATAATAAAATTATCATTTCTAATTCCCCAAGAATTTTTAAACCTATATCACCTCCCAAAGTTCAATAACCCCTTCCCCCATCTCCCTAATTTTTCCTAGACCTATCCCCACTCCCTAGACCTATCCCACTCCCATTTCCTCATCCCTAGTGTTTCTAAATAAAAAACACCATGGAAGAAGACAAAGATTACATGGAGGAAGAGGAGGATAGACTGGAAGAGGAGGATAGACAAGAGATAAGGCCACATAAGGGAGGAATAATTTTTAGGTTTGAGCCTACTCACACCAGAGAATTAATGGCCTCACCCATGGCAATCACTTGCTTCAAACATGTGGGTTGCTTTGATTTCTGTGAATTGGTCTAGAATTGCAAACCCTAATCAAGAAGAAAGAGAAGGGTAAGTTGTATTTGACCATTGATGCATACATGATAGCATAGCATACCATATCAAGTATCCATTAAGTAAGCATGAAGCAATTTTGAAGAAAAATTGGGAAAATTTGAAAAACTCTTCGAAGGCACATTTTCGAGAAATTTCATGTTTGGTCACCATTTTGCAGAACATATTGTGGCAAAAAAAAATTAATTTTGGGAAACTAGAGGAGGTTTTTGTTCCTAATATATCAAAGTTCAAAAAAATATCTCACATTTTACACAGGTATTACATAATGAGAGATCCATTCACATCTTCACAACCTATTTTTATGCCTGTGCAAAAGCTTGTTTAAGTCACCTTTTTCCAGAGAATATTGTGAAAAATCAGAGAATTAGTTTGGGAAATTGGAGGTGATTTTTGTTCCTAACATGCAAAATAAAAGAAATCTCTCTCAGGGTTTAAAAAACGTTCATGGTTAGGGAGATAATGCTCCATCTCTGAGGCCTATTTTTGAAAAAAACCCAGAAATTTGACACAGTCCACTTGTCAAAAACACAACATCTAAGGCGTTGCGCATTTTATAGGAGCCTCCAAAAGACAAATGTGCACCACCATTGGATTCATAAGGCCTTATAAATAAAATTTTTACTATTGGCACACCAAAATTGGACATTTTTTCAGGGATAAATGGCCAAAACACCCAAAAAATCACCTTTCTGCCCTCTTTTTGAGCCTAGTGCTGTGCTTTTGACAAGTCTTCGGAGATTGACTTTTTGGAGGGTAAAATCTCGTTAATTTTTGAAAATAAGCACATATTTGGAAACAATACATTCTTTCCAATGAGCTATCCTGAGCTCAATTTGGACTTTAAGAAGGCCTCCAAAGCTCACCTTGAAGTCAGCACTACGCTTTTGCCAGATTCTCTGATATTTTCCAGTTTTTGAAATTTTCTCAGATTGTGATGGAATATTTGAGTTTTTACTGATGTAATTCATGTATGTAAATGTAATAATGGTTTTTTTGAGTTACCTAGGGGTAAATACATTAGGTAAAACCTCTTAAAGAGATGTAATGAATTAATTTCCAAAAAGTGAGTGATAAGTCAGTTTGACCTCCCTACACTCTAGGTATGCAATTCAGTTTTTGGTGGAACAACTCCTCAACTTAGGGATTCAACCCCTAAGGTTGGGATAAGTTTTTTGATGTATATATCTATCATTTATTGAATCATTTCCCAGGTTGGATGTTGTTGCATTGATCAGAGACTCTAGTGTATTAAGTATTTGGCAGGAAATTAATGAAAGCGTTGAAACTATTTCTTTGGGATACCTGTGGTATGGAAACTTAAAATTGTTTATTATTTTGTTGCATCTGTGCAAATTTTTTGTACTCTCCATGATCCATTTCATTTCTATTATATGTTTATTTTCAAGTTGATAAGAAAAATACATCTTCTATTCTTTGTTTTGGGAAAATCTTCATAGTTTGTCTCATTTCCTTAGTTTAAAAAGAATACATGCATTGTATTTCTCTTTCTAGCACCTCATCTATCTGATCCATCCCACTCAAAAACCCTAAAGTGTTAGCCTTACTAGCTACCTTGTCCCATTGAATGGACTGCAATCCTAATCTTGTTTTCCCTGACCTAACCTCTTTGACCTAATTCACCCATCCAACAAACCAATTCAAACAAAAAAAACCATGTAGTCATACCTAGCCTAAAACCCTAATGCATCTAGCCCTCTTGGCTGTGACTTTATGGAGAAAGCCCTCTCCGATTTGGTAGGGCTATCTACCAAGCTAAAATATTGGTTTGTGGTTACCTCTGTTTGGACTCTTTCTCAGCCTTAGAGATCTAGTGGAGTGATAACACCTCCCACTATTGTACCATGTTATAATTATCATACCTATGCTCTTGTTGTTGTATTTCCTCTCTCCGTTGACATTGCTGAATGATTCACATATTAAATACATCAGACTCCCTCATACATAAAACCTAAATTTTTTTATTAAATGACAAATTTATTTACAAATATATAAATATAACTTTTATCGAAGAAAAAAAACATTCGCTGCACCACAAAAAAGAGTCACGAATCGCTAAAAAAAAAAAACTACTACTTAGCGGTGCGTTGACAAAACATAGTTTCCCCGGGGCATTAGTTATAGCGCAACACACAACCAGTTTGCAACATTTTACCACTGGTAGTGTGGTACCAAACACACACTACTCTGGTGTGATATGTTTGACCGATGCACCACCATACATAAAGTACAACTTATGTACGGCGGTGCATCCCGAAATACTAACGCACCGTCGTAAATAAATTTTTATTTAAAAAAAATTAAACTATAGGTGTAGCCAGAAACGGACACAGACCACAGTATTTTATTGTTATTGCGGTGTGATTTGTCTCCTACCACACACTTCTGTCACATTAATTACCTAGTGTGGTTTCCATTAACACCGTTCGCGGTGTGACTTATAAATTTACAGAGAGCACCAGGAAAGGTTCAAGCTAAATGGCTCAAATGCACCACGCGGGATTTTTTTTTTTTTAAACGGTGAATTTTAGCTCAATTTTAAAAATTGATTTGCTAAAAGCTTAAATTCGTGAGAAAGAAGTAGATTACTTACACATTTGCACGTCGAGGAGACATCTTTGCAACAGAATCCTCAAAACCAAATTTTCCCACTGTTTTGCAAAATTTGAACTCCACAAAGTGCGCAATGGACAGAAGAAAAGCGAGAAATGGGAGCACTGATGGCAGGGCGCCTCACAAAAGGAAAATTCACACTAGTGCTTGAGATCTCTACAACACTATAACAAGTAAAAATGAAATTTTTACAACTGATAATTTTTTTTTAAAATTAACCCTTTTTTGGTGCGCTCGATTATGAGACACATCGAGCAGTTGTATCAATGGCGCACCACACTTCTTTACAATCCGTTAGTTTATTGAGACCCACCAGGCTGATTTTTATAGAGCGCCTAGTGCTTCCTTTGAATAAAAACCTATGCCGGTGCGTCGGCATTCTTAAACATCACCGGGGAATCGTTGTTAGTAAATAGCACTAAAATGACGAGTGTCTCGATGTGCCATTTGATAGTACACGTCGGTGAAATTTATATAAAACACACTAACGCATTGTCTATATGAAGTGCATCGTTGTTTTCGTAATACTTAAAAAAATCTGAAACTCTTCTGCAGCCTCTACTATGCACCGATGCGTTACATATATATCAAGCGCACCGGTGCATGTTAGGTTTATAAACACACCACGAAAAAAACATCCACAAAAAAATCCACCCGCCAACCTCCTCTAGTGACCTCCACTACAAACGGATATCTGGGCTATTTTTATAAGGGCTTCCTAAAAAACATCCTCTAGAGGGTCTTTTCCTTGTAGTGAGATTTTTATTTGTATGTCTATTGAAACTGGCATGAGGGTTGTATTGGATCTGGAAAAAAATTGCAGGCGATTCGTGTTGTGCGAAGCATTGTGAATGGTTTTGTTTCCTTTTTAACAACATGCAGTATGCATCATCCAAGGTATATGATCATTTTATTTTCAAAACTAATCGTTATCTACTTTGCAAGATTATATTACATGGGTTTTGTTGTACTCATAGTATATTTAGTGTTAATGGAATTAGGGATGTGTTAGTAAAAATAACATAGAAATGATTAAAAGATGACGAGGTTTAAATATTTTTATGATAAGGATGTTATTATCCAGAGGAAACATGATATATTTATCATTCTATGAATCCAAAAGGCAACATAATAGTAATCCATGCCTCAGTGAACCGTTAATCAAATATCAGATCTATGGATCAGGATTGCATGAATGGTAGCTCTGATACTAGATTGGAAATCCTATTCTCTAGTGTTTAGGTGCTTAAGGTTGTGATGATACACAAACACCTCAAAATTTTAATGGCTCAGAGCTGAACAATGCAAGTATTGCAACTGGTGATCACAACCAAAATCAACATTGATACCACTGGAAGATAGTCTATGAAGTAATCACATGTTCATCACTGTGCAATCAATTTTCCAAAAAATTCTACTTAATAACTTATGTGATTGTGATATACTTAAACCTTAGATGCTTGAAACGTTTATCGCCTCTTCAATGTCGCAATCCATTGAATCAGGATCACCATCATTCTCGTTGGACCTTTCCACATGTTGGAATGAAATTGGATACACCTCCTGGGTAGGATACATCTAATGCGAGTCTAACTCACAGAAGGACGGGTGCCAAAGCGTTGGATTCATGGGATGGAAAAAAAATGCTCATTTGAGAAATAAATGGGCATTTTACCCCATTTTACACACAAATTTAAAAACAAACCCTAGAAGAAAGGAGAAAAAATAATGGTGAGAAAGATTGATTGCGTTTGGTGCAGCTACATATTGCCATTGCTTTTTTGTATTCTATTATTTCTTGAACAATAATGTTTTTTACAATCATCTTACCGAAATTACCAGTCAATCACTTATGGTATATGCTTGAGACTTGTATGGTTAATAATTGATTAATGTTTATTTAAAAGTTTTTAAAAGTACATATTTATGTCTACATAGGTATATTTCATTTTATAACTTATACATACACACACATCTTTGTCCTATTTCGGGGTTCTGTGTTCCATATTGGATACTTGAATCCATGTATCATTGTGTCAAGTAGCTTAGCTAAAAAATAGTCACAACATAACATATGTTCTTGGGGTTTGCGTCGAGACACATATATCTAAAAAAAATCCTCCATTGTTCAAACAATACAAATGTTCCAATTGTCAATCACTGTCAAACCCAACTCCAAGACTACACATATAATCCATGAACGAATGACTTATTCAAAAGTGGGCAACCATATATGCTAGAGTTACTTTTTAACATATTCTGTAACTACAATATTTTTAAAAGACAATCACAGCAAAATAGATGCCTCTGCATATACAAAAAACTTCCTACATAAGGATCTTAAGGAAAACTCAGAAAACATGACAATATCACACATAATTTCCCTGAGAAATATTTATGAAAGTTGTAAAATGTATTTAATGAAACATTAAAAATACAAGTACAATATAAAGGACAAAGGTGATCATCTGTTGGTGGCATGAATTACCTAAATTCAAAATTGTATGACTTTGGCGAAGTCAACTCAAAATGTTTAGAGTTCTCTGGCTCACAACAATGTGTGATTCTCATGCCAGGAATGTAAAAATCATTAGCACAAAATTCTCTCAACCTATCATCCCTGCATAACAGATTATCTAACCTAAAGGTTCTACATCACACATATTGTTAGTTTAAACTTCATCACTAAGGTTTACTTTGACCTGGTTTTTAGGTCTCTTTAGATTTGTGCTCTTGGATCCATGCTCTGCTACTTGATCACCAAGAGATTCTAGTTGTAACAAGTGTTAAGGTTGGCTCCATGTAACTAGTTCCTCAAATTTTTATGGATGCACTCTTCTTGGGGATCAAAGTTGACTTTATTTTTATCATGGTTCTTCTGTAAAGCCCACTTGATTTGTCATTAAAACATAGTTCTACACTGAACTTAGCCTACCAGGTCTCAAGTATCTGTTGTCATATAAAATGATGTTCTAGTTGAAGGCCTATTGAATTTCTAATAATAGATAGTGTATTTTTTTGTATTTTTTTCAATAATTTCTGAGATTGACAATATCACCCAATCAAAAATACTCGTAAATGTGAGAATACAGGTCAAGATAGGGATCCTCATTTGAATGGAGCATGAAGATCGAATGGATCACGAGTTGATTCCAGGTTTGATACTCTTGAAGTTGTTCTCTCAAATGTTCCAATAGAGTGAACATGGCCATGTTTCATATTCCTTAATTGATTAGGGAATATAGGTAGTTTGTATATAATATGATAAACCTAAACATCTATATGGTTATTTTGGTTTCGTATATGTGATGTGGTTCTTTCGAGAGAATATTATATGCAAGCTACCTTCTAATTCATAGGGTTAATGCACTAAAATTTACTTTTGTGGGGAAACAATGAGATTTCTCAGCCATTCAAACTAGATTTTCTTATTTATTTATTATACCCTTTCTTTTCGTTTGAGGCCCCAAATATGCACCCAAAAATAATGACCTGAAAACTGCGAGTTCAGGACTTTGTTGCGGTTCGATCCTGTACATCTCTGTTATTATTCAAAGGCTATATATATATATATATATATATATATATATATATATATATATATATATATATATATATACGTAATTTGGATCACTTCTCCGGAAGAGGATAAAGACGCGCTTGTGATTATTAGACGATGCACCATCAAGAGGTGTTGTAATTGGTTCGTGAATAATTTTTAGGTAAGATTCATCCATCCAGACGATAACCCCGTGAAGTTATCACTATGTAAGTCTTCCACTGCAATTACTCTGTGGAGCAGCTGGTAAATAGAGCGGGTAACTCAATGCCACAACAGATAAGATAAGCAATCCACCTATGCCACAACAGATAAGATAATCAATCCACCTCCTCGCCTGATCATTAAATTTCCCATCTCGTCAAGTCAATCCATCCATCCTAGTTTTTCGAGTTCTCCTTCCCGACCGTGGGTGAGGGCAAGGATGTTTTAGGAAACGTGGTTGAGGGTAGTTTCAGTTAGTGGGGTTAAGGTTGGTAAGAGACCGCCAAACATGGTTGGCAGGAAACCCAAAGTGGGAGAGCCCATCACTTTATATCACCATATTGGAAACTTGATAGACATTCTTATCTTGGGCTGGCTAGGTTCTATGAGCTTAGAAGAATGCCTTTTGATTGAGATCATCTTGTAGTGGAGAAACACGTCCTAAATGCACAAGAAAACTTATAGTGCATCCTAAATGTATAGGAAAAATACCTAGGTTGTATGGTATAAATAAAACAATCAATGTGAAACTAGATATTGTATTCTAGAACATATCAAGGTTTCAAATTCTCAAATTAAAAATGAATGCTATATTTTTTATACTAGATATTGTATTCTGAACATAAAAATGAACTTTGTTATTGATGTAGTTATTCACTACAATGAAATTTGCAATGAATTGATACAAATTTGGTTGACTACATTGTATCACAGAGTTGGCAGGTATTCCATATGCCATGCAGACTTGTTTAACCCGTTTCCAAGTGGAGGTGTGGGGCAGTTCCATTCACTACATGTCACACTATATTTCAAATTAGACATAATACGCCTTCCTTTTATATAGATTTTTCTTTGTTAGCATAGTCCCTAACTAAGCTTCTCTTCTTTAAATTTTTTCATCAAGAAATACTTGTTTTTGTTATGTTTTTCAATTGCATTAGTCGATGCTTGTTTTTGTGCATATAGGCCATGGTGACTCATGAGATGCGACCTAAATATTCCAACATGGTGATACATTGTTGGCATGGAAAATTTTAGGGGCTAATATTCGTAGGTGGGCTAATTTTCCATGGTTTTTCCAAAAAAAAGATTCGCGAATTTCCATTTTTTTATAAAAGTGATTCGCCCAAATTTTACAATATAAAATTATTTTACCTTAAAAATTGCCAACATTATATAGACATTATATATAATATCATTATAAATTTGATAATTTTACAAATACATCAATAAAAATTTTATATTTTTCACATTAGGGACTAGTGAGATTCGCCAATTTTTTAAATTTCAAAATAATTTTCCATCCTTAAAATTTTCCCTGATTGTTGGTTTGTGGATCTGATAAGTTATTTAAGACATAGCTAAATTATTTTTTATTAAGTTAAAAAATAGGGGTCGCATCACTATAGATTTTACAAAGATTATTCCACTATGTGTTAAACATATTTTATTTTTATATTCTTGGTGGGACTACATCTTCATCATGTCCAATATATCTCCCCGATCGGGCGGGTAAATGAACTGGTGACTTCACATCAAGGAGTGTCTTAATATAGCACCCGATCACCGACTATCGAAGACCTCATGGACGTGTTGAGCATATTTTAAAAATCAATGCTTATATATGAAATTTCAAGGACTTCCGTAACTACTCACATAATATTTAAGGGTGCTAGCTCAATGGAATAACACATGCATTAAGCGGGAGGTTAGTGATTCAATTCCATTGTGCCCTAACATGAATTAATCATCGATATTGCAATTTATTTTTAATTAAATACTTTCTATATTGGTTTATTTCAATGGCGAGTTATTTTTCTGGATTCGTTGTTTTATATACTCTGTAACGAGACAAAGGTGATATTGTATTGTTTTTAAATTTATATATTTTTTTATTGTGTCACTATCTCTATAAAGATAATATGTCTTTAATCCCAGCTATTGTCTCTAGAGATACACAAATGAAATTGTCTCCTAAGAGGAAATAATGCTTGTGTTATTAACAACCAATCAAATAATTAGCAAAGTTTGAAACTGTTAATTGATTTTTCACAAGTAACATTCAAAAGTTCTAGCTCTTTATTTTGTTGTAATTTAAGTTAGGAGACTTTTGATGATATTTCACTCAAACTTATAGCTTTTTATTGCATTGCAATTGAAGTTGCCTGTGTTATTCATATTGGTAATCCAGTTTTGGCATCCTTAAAAATCATAAGGGACTTTCATATGACTTTGCACAAGTAAATATATATTTCTTTGGTTGACAATTTTTTTTTCCTAGTAGATATACCCACCTTGGTGTGAGCATTACAAAGCATTATAACCTACATATAATAAAATTGCAAAGAAGCTTTGTGGGGTTGACTCCCTTGTCTTTGCTAAGATGGATACCCATGCAGCATGGTGAAAGCTCATAAATTTTCTAAAAAATATGAATTGAACATTGTGAAGCATAAATTTAAAATTGTTTGCTTGAAGCAGAGAAGGTACAAAAATGCACATGCAATGTTTTTGTTTTTGTTTTGTTTTGTTTTGGTTTTTTTTTTATATATGTATCAGAAATTTTGTTCGAGTAACTTAACGATAATTATGAAATTTATGTTTGAGACCAATCCTTCTCCTCCATTGGACCTTACACACAATAATGCATAAATAAACACATTCAAAATCAAATTATGTGCAGGTAGAATGTAAAAGATTGCAAGATTTTTATCAAGTGAGACAATTCAGTATTGAAAAATGGTCAAAAATGACTAGGAGAGGAGAAAGAAATATGCACCAAACCTGTGTGGAAGGAAACAATCTTAGCATCAAATATACACTTCACAACCTTTTCCCACTTTTTGGGAACATGGTCTGCTTTATGAGGAATAAACAACCTTTTTTGTTTATTTATAGGCCTCTGCCTAGTCAAATACATAGTCAAGTCTCGTAGAATATCAAGCTGAATAAAGGAAAGCTCGTGATTGCTACCATAAGAGTTCACCATGGTTCCTCTGAATACTAAATTAAAGTTGCTATGTCAACTAAAATAATTATTTAACTAGTGCTCAACAAAAGACCCACTTCTCTCCTATCAAACAGTCTAAAGTTGCTATGTCAGTGACTAGCTTTATTGATCTATTTATTTTGTAGCTCGCTTTAAATTAGTTCATCCAATGGTAAATTTTGAATTTGTCATTTTGGAAAAAATATTTGAACAAACCTCCTGTGTTACAAATCAGTCCAAATTCCCAAAAGAAGTTAAGCAAGGACAAACAAAGGAAAATCCAATCACCTTAAGAGCAAGTGGTAAAAGACTCTAAGCTTTTGATCAAGTGAGACAATTCAATATTGAAAAAGAGCATCTTTTTTATCAAATATTTTCTATTGGAACTTCAAAGAGCATCTATGAAGATTGAGAGGCAATCTATGTTGGAAAGGTTATAGAATCTGTAAATTTAGCATAATGTAAGTGATTTCTCTTTATCTTCTAGCTTTGAATGACATTTTGTTTACTAACTTTTATATTTAGTGATCTTCTATATGTCACGATTCTTCTCGAATTTATATCTTGTGTCGTTTTCTTTGCAACGTTTGGTGTAATTGCTAGTTTATATACACATATAATACATTTTTATCCATAGACATATGCTTCTTACATTTTAATATCATGAGACGTGTATTTAAGAATATAATAATAATTAAAAAGGTACTTGACTGTGGACAATGCCAACAAGGGATAAAATATTTCAATATTAATTATGTATATATTAAAGAAAATGAGAATATATATATATATATATATATATATATATATATATATATATATATATATATATATATATATATATATATATATATATATATATATATATATATATATATATATATTCATTTAGTGCCATCAATCGGGTAGGATCAAATCTCTTAATGCTATTTTTTTTTTTTTTAAGGTTTTGCAATAAGAAAAATGTTTACATCTTTAGAGATTTGATGACTTCAAATTTTACAACAAAAAAAAGTTTATATTTTTAGAGATTTGATCCATCTTACAATTTGATAAATAGAATTTTGAAAAATTTCTATTGATCAATATTCTAGACTAAGACTATCATAATATCTGTAAATTAATAATTAAAAACATATATGATTAATTTATGGTTTTTTTTAATAAATCTAATTGAAAAATAATTCATAAATTCAATTTTATTGTTAATATCATAATATATTTTTAATTGATATTAATATGTGTGTTTGGATTGATAAATTTATTTCTTTTGTTTTATATCAAAATGTATTTTTAATTTATATTTATATTAGTGTTTTCAGATATTTAAATAATATAAATGATAATTTGATTATTTTTGTTTAATTTATTAATTTATAATATTTAAATTTTTTTTAATAAATTATAATTATTATTTAGTTAAATACACATTTTTACATTAATGGAATGAATGCAAAATAATATATATACCATGCTATCAGACCAACACAAAGAAAAGAAAATAAAAAATGCTTTATCCATATTGTTTGAGTAACAGTATGAGTTGCTTTGACCACATAAGAAGCGCAATGATTATACATGGCCGCGGAAGATCTCATTATCATTGTAAATTATCAGTTGAGCATGAGTGGGCAGCAGTAAAGACCCTCATTATATTCTTGTGGGTCTACCCAGAGCCATGATAGCTGGCCCAAAAAATGGCCTTCACATCCTAATAGGGACTTAAGCATAGAACATTTAAAAAAAATGTCCTTTCACATGACAAAACCTAAATCAATTCCTAATAGGGACTTAAGCATAGAGCATAATAGGGGAAGTTGGAGGCTGGAGAAGTTAATAAACCAGTTTTCATTATTGCAAATGCCATGATGAAGTTATAAACCCAAATGCAAGCATTCATGGTCATATGTAAGCATTCATGTTCATAAATTACATGTTATGAAGGTTGATTTATTTGCCATGTTTGTCATTGATTTATTGCAAATGACATGATGAAGTTACAAATCCAAATGCAAGCATTCATGATTATAGATAGGTATTCATTGTCATAAATTACATGCCATGGATGGTTTATGTATTTGCTATATTTGTCATTGAAGAAGAGGGATGAGTGACTATAGATGTTCAAATTTAAAGATTTTTTTTTAATAAATTATTAACATTTATTATTTTTGTATTAATAAATTGTTAGTATGCATTATTTTTGTAAATATTTAATTTTAAGATTTTGATTTTATTAGTTTATTTAAATTTTTGTTCAAATAAATTATTAGTATGTATGATATTATAGAGTTTGTAAGGTTGCATTGATTTTTAATAAATTTAAAATTTTAGATTCGTGTTATATGGTTCTCTACTCACTAATCTCTTAGAGGTTTGAGATTATTCTTATTTTAATAAGTTCCTACATGATAAGTTTCTTATATTATTCTTATTTATAACATTCATTTATATATAAGCAAAATGGTCCATTACTTTTAATATATTTAAAAAATTAGATTCGTACCATGTGACACTTCACTCACCAATTTTCTAGGAATTTGAGATTCTATTAATTATAATAAATTCCTCCATAATAAGTTTCTTATTATTATTTATAATATTCATTTATATATAAGCAAATTTTATTTAGTAAAATGGTTCATTTTACAATAAGATGTGTAATTCCTTTTTTTCTCAAGTTAAAATTAAGCCATAACTCTTTTATTCTTGTTACAATAATTTTTTTATTTGTAATAAAGTTTTAGACTATATTAACCACATTAATATTTTTAATGCTGTATATCAACTACATTAATATTTTTAGTATTGTTGTACTAATTAAAACTAAATTAACTAAATGTTCTTATTGATGTTATGAAGAGATGAAAACCAATTATGAAGGTAATTACAAGGATGAAAACTGTTATTATAGTAAGTGTAGAGGAAGAGAATTGTGCAATAATGACAAATATTACCTCCATGCCCTTACTGAGGTTCCGACTGCATAAGGGTTTTAAGTTTTCTCGAGCCTTAGCTGTGAAACTCATGGAAAATTTCAACGGTGTCAATTGAAAGTAGTAGATTATTTCAAAATCACAAAAAGTACAGTATAGCAATTGCACGATAAATAAAACCATGTAATTAGTGGAGAAATTTGTGCGGAAACACTTCAGGGCAGTAAAAAATGTGAGGTTAGGCCACTTAGAAATTGAGCAGACGAGTTATATTAATTAATCAAACAAATAGAGTTACATATATATATAAGGATTGTTTCAAGATAGAGACGTTATTTTAGATGCACAATAATTTGGTTGAGAGAATATTTTAACCTCACACCAAACTAGAAATTTAGTTTTACCTAACCTATGAAATAGGAACAGACTCTACAAGTAGGAATTACATATTCCAACAAGGCCTTACCCCATGAGATGTGTCTGGGTTTTCGTTCTGTAACCAATGACTATAATTTTATAGCAGCTTAAAGGGGCCTGAATGCAATTTGGAGTAGCAAGCAGTGTCTTCATTATTCAACCTTTAAACGTACTTTACCATGGATAACACTGTTTGTAGTTATAACATTTCAATCTGGTGGATGTACTTTCAGTTTGAAGAATGGACACTGAAAGTGAATGGTGATAACTAATTTGTTGTCAATTTGTTTTTTCTTTTAGAAAATTTGTGTATTTTGATTGGAACAAGTCAGGGTGGATTCTTCACCCATTATCTGGAACACTTGTTATTAAACCATGTTAGTTGAAATCTTAACAAGATTCAGAATACCATCAAAACTTCATTTGTTTTTTAAATTCATCTAAGTCCTTATATAAATAACATTTAAAAAGTCATTGAATCTATTAAAACCATCTAATCTTCTTTCTAATGCCTACACACTACAATTCTAACACATGAATATAAATCTGATATTTTAATTACCAATAATGAAAAAACTATCTTTTTTCCTATAATTCCATCATAAAAGATAGAAAATTGACTGTTTGGAATATCAACTATGAAAACCCTATATATATCCTGTTGATTGTTCGAATCCATATGTCAGAGCTATGGCTTAAGGTTGAGATCATGATTCAGGATTGTTTGAATCCATATGTCAGAGGGATGGCTTTAGCTTGAGATCTTGATTCAGAAAGTGCGTGACTCTTGATTTTTTTTCTGACAAAGATAATGCCAGAAGAACAGAGAGAGGGAAGACTTTAGACATGAAAAATGGAGAAGCCAGAAGCTTAATCAGATAACACCAACTCCATTTCCCAGTCCAAGATGAATGAAATAACCAGGAAAGGAAATAGATGTGAACATGGAGAAAGATGCCCAGCTGGTAGTACTAGAACATAATACCAAAGCTGCAAAGTATAATTTCCTCCCTGTACAACGCTCTATCAAAATGGAAATAGATGTGAACATGGAAAAATATGCCCAACTTGTAGTACTAAAACATAATAGCAATGATGCAACGTATAATTTCCCATTTCCTTCCTCTACAGCGCTCTGTATGAAAATGGAAATTGATGTGAACAGGGAAAAAGATACCAGTTAAAAATGGAAATTGATGTGAACAGGGAAAAAGATACCCAACTGGTAGTACAAGAACATAAACCCAAGGCTGCAAATTATAATTTCCAATTTCCTCCCTGTATAGCGCTCTGTATCAAAATGGAAATAGATGTGAACATGGAAAATGATACCCAACTGGCAGTACTATAACATTATACCAAAGCTGCAAATTGTAATTTCTAATTTCCTTCCTGTACAATGCTCTGTATCAAAATCTTCAGATCAATAAAGCTGAATAGGACTGTTTAATGTATTCAGAATATTCACCAATGGACAAACATTCGTCCATACAAACGTCAGGGGGTGCTGCAGACCATGTACAGTCACGGACAGAGTCTGTTTCAGCTGTGGAAAACACTTTCCCTTTCCCGCAACATCGGAATTTGTGGGTCTGCTGCGTGCAACAGAGACTATTCTGATTTAAGCGAAATTTATGTAGAAAGTTTGGTGTCATTAATTTACTTGAGACCAGTTTAAGATTATTGTTCATACTTTTATTTCAGACCAGTTCGAGGCTTGGAAAACATGGGCTTTGAAAACATCCAAGTTTAAGATCAGGATTTCTCCATGTCCCAACGTTATGAGCGTATTTGAAACCCATCATATTATAGAATCTATACATGTAGAATTAAGTTTAATTCTAACTATATAGATATAGATATCGATAACTATAGCTAACCTAGAGAGTCAATGATATGTGTTATAGAGGTTAGAAACAATGGATATTGAGGAGAAAGCTTGGAGGCGGAAGGTTTAAGGTTTTGCAGAAGTTATCACATTGTAGAAGTTATTACATTGCAGATTTGTTAGAGGGATTTTTGTCTTTGTTAATGGAAGTACGATGGAGGATAGATTTGTTGGAGGATAGTCAATCTAGGCAAAGGTTTTATAGGATGTGCTCTAAGTATTTATAGGATGTGCTTTAAGTATTAACTCTGGTGTTCTATAGGGTTTGTTCACTATGCTACCCACAATAAAAACCTTAGAAAACTCTAGAAGGGTGGAGGTCATAAAGGTATAAAAACCTTAGAAAACTCTAGAAGGGTGGAGGTCATAAAGGTATAGAAGGGTGGAGGTCATAAAGGTATTTGATAACACTAATATAGGTATAGTATTACAATTAAAAAGTTTAGCTACTAATTATTCTCAACTTCATTAAGTCATGTCTTTTCATTATTGTTAATCTTTCTTGATCTTCGTCTCGGCCTTGAGGAAGGTGTTGGAAGGAATGTTGTTACTTCACAGATTTTCATTATTTAGTAGATTTTGAAAAATGAAAAATGGGTCTCAAGTTTTAGTTCTAGGTCATAGAGGAGGACATTGTATCATGTTTGGGTTAAAGTGTCAAGGTTGAATTGGAGTTTTGATTTGTGGTATTTCAAGGCCATTGGAGACAACCTTGTGATTTTTTTGTTAAAAACGGACAAACACTTCAATATGAGTACCTTGCACTCAGTAGCTTGCACATTGGTGGAGCTAGATTTAAAGGAGTGTTTATCAAAGGACATAAAAATTGAGGTGGGGAGTCAAAACCATTTGCAAAGTTTGGATTATGTTGGAATACCATTAGGGTGTGTAAGATGCCATACATATGGGAATTTGGTAAGTGATTGTTTTGCTAAAACTTCATAAACATGAATGGAGAAAAATAAATAGTGCATATTTTAGTTGGAATGAAATGAAGCTATGAATTTTGAGGGTTTGGAGGGGAAGGGCTCAAATGAGTACTAGTATTGATTAAAAGTGTCGAATAAAGAAAGGCTTGAAGTTCTAGCATCATAGGATGGAAAAGGAGGGTTTGATAAGGAATTGATAGGCAATGATGAGATTATTATGAAGGATTGTAGGCCACCACTAGTGTACTCAACAAGTGTGAACCTACACTTCTTATGGGAGACTAGTCCAATAAAGGATTATGTGCAAACTTATCATGCTCTTATAATTTCCCTATTTCATTAGAAAATTTAGTGGTGAATTTGCCATAGGAATCATGGCCTCCTTTTGAAGTAAATAGCCCAGGAAAGCGAAAATTGCTAAGGTCACAAAGGGTTGGGCTTCAAGAGACTCTCTAGGTGTGGGTGAGTTGTCTCCCTTTGGGTGGGGAAGGACCACTAAGTTTGGATGTGGGAAAGGGGTCTTAAAAGGAAGTGGAAAACCTTCCATCTCAAGATTTTGGAGAGGATTGTTTGTTTGTGATACATTTGAATACCATCTAAGACCTATGAAGGGGGTAAAGGAAAATAATGTTGGAGGAGTTGAAGGGGCGAATTAGTAGAGTAGGAAAGGAATTCCAAGCTAGAAGGGTAAGACAATCCTTATCTAATTAGCATAGAACCAAGATATCATGGAAGTGATGGAGGGGAAACAACAAAGCTTGGAATGGACCGTTGGAGTGGGGTATGCCTTGAAGAAGGTAGCTCAATGATTATTATGTTCCTCAACATAAGGGGTTTGGTACAATCCCTCAAAGAAATTATACTTGGTTAGATTAATTGACTTACACAAATGTGGTATCATTATGATTTAAGATAAAGTCAGTGAAGAGGATAAATTCATCAGCGACCACTCAAATTCTTAGAAGAAAAGGGATTTTTAGCTATATTTTTATTGGGGATTAAGGGGGTATGTTCACAGGTTGGAGGAATAGATCATTGAGAATGATTAACTCTCTACTTTTTGCCTTAGGGTATTGGAGTAGAACTCTACTTTTTGGAGATGTGGAAGACATTCAATATAGTTAATACATATGTACCTTATGAGGAAGTAATTCCTTTTTGGGAGTGTTCATTGGGCCAAAAAAAATTAATAGTAGTGAAACTTATTCTAGGAGGAGACATTAATATTACCAATAAAAGAGATGAGATACGGGGGAACATAAATGAGGAGGAGCCTTTGGTAGTTTTTTTTTAACAAAAATTGAAGAACAAGGGTTGGTAGATGTTGAGCCAATAAAATTTTCCCAAACACAGAGAAATATAAGGACAATGGAAGAGAAGATAGAGGAAAAGGTTGATAGATTTTTAATTTCCAAATCAATTTTGAATGACCAAGAAAGAATTAGATCTTGGGTTAAGCTACTAGGGTATTCAAACCATTTGCTAATATTACTCCAAATAGAGGGAGAATATTGAAAATCTCCCAAGTCTATAAAATTTAATTCATAATTCCTAGAAGATGAGGGTTTCATAAACCTTCTTAAGTTCAAATGGGTAATATATGATGAATATTTAAGGGTCTCAATGAATCCTCAACTTGCCACAAACATTTATTTTAAAAAAGTTGAGATAGTGTTTCAAAAATTTCACATGTCAAGCAAAGGAGAAATGAATAGGCTTTAGTTTTAGTGGAAGTACACATTTTAGAACTTTATGCTTAAGATTATCAAATAGGGTTTGATGATATTGATATGAAAAGGATAAGGAATTTGGAATTTTTAAGAGGAATTTGTGGGAAGAAAAAGAAGCTCAATGGAGTTTAAAGAGTAGGGATTTTTGGTTATCCAGTGGAGATGAAAATGTAGTATATTTTCATAATTATTCCAATCATAGCTAAAATATTAGCATTAAAAATGTACATGGAAGATGGTAATAAAGCTAAGTCTTTCAAGGAACTAGTTGACATTAGTTATTCTTAACATGGTTATAGATTTGGGTCATTGAAGGGCCCAACAACAAAATCAACAATTAACTTTGTTGTTGAGCCCTACGATGACTAAATCTACAATTGGGTTAAACTCAGGTGTTGACATTAGGGTTCCTTATTTTAAGGAGCTCTATAAAGAATAAAATATAATAAATACTTGTGAAAGAGAGAATATGATCCTTAAATTTCCATGGATATTCCACTAGATAGTTCATCACAACGAATCTAATAAAAAATAGACTGAAACATGAAATATATACTATGCGGGTTAATTTTCGATAGATTTCTGGATTAATTAATTTACTTTTTTTCCACTTATGCATGTAATAGATAAATGCGGAAAATAGAGAATAATGAAAAACAAACACACACCAATTATAATGAACACTAGATATGACTTGGGAAACTCTTTCAGGAGAAAACCAAGTTGGAAGATGAGGCTAATTTTTGTATAAATTATACAACAAGCATGTATATCCTAGATTCACCTGATCTAACAATGTACTAAAGTTAAATAATGAATCGCTTCTACAAATATTTTGTGGAATTAAAAACACAATCGCTAATCACATGAACATGAAGAAAGATCAATCACACACAACACAGATAATTTCTTGGGGAAATTTTACAGCTAAAAACCCCACTATATTCTATTTTATATTAAGCATGGATCATGAAACAATTACATAAAAAAATATTCTCACAAGAGTCCTCAGTACATCAGCTAATTGTCTCACATTTTCATATGCAAAAGTGACCAAGACATAGCCAATTCTCAGCCTCCAGATAGCCTGACTTGTTTGCACAATCCCTGATGGTAAAGATCCCTAAATGATAGGAATTATTGCATGCCTTGACTGCACAAGTATCTTGGGCACTCCAATGGGTGTTTGCCTACATGTATGCAAGTAGATAATCCTATAACTGATAGTCAACCTCCCTTTCTCATAGAACTCAAATGGGTCTCCACTGGATTTGACATGCATACCACTAATAATAGTAAATCCTTAGTTGCATGTGAGATCACTGATTGTGAATTAATTAATATTTAATTCACTAAATATTTCACTAGTTTATCTTTAGTTACAACTAGCACAACTGAATTTAACTCACTTAACTGAGTTAAACTACTTACAACTTGCACCAACTCATGCACCATTGCACTTCGAACTCTGTTACAATTAGAATTACTCTGCATGTCCCAACAACCAACCTCTAACTCGAAATCCACTAGCTAACTGAATTTATCACTTTCAGTTAAATCATTAATGTCCACATTGAACATAGATTACAGTTTAATGTCTATCTAAATTAAGGGATAATAAAAATAGACATGCACCTAAAAATAGCAATGTGGGGCCCACCCTAGTTTGGGTGCTTAATGAAACCAGATGCTTAATGCACTAGGCATGGGTGCTGAATCTTCTTGTTGAATCTCAACACTCCCTCTTAACAAGAAAGGGATATCTTTCACCCCAATCTTGTTTCTATGGTATTTGAATTTGCTCCTGGTGAGCGCCTTCGTTAGAATATATGCATCCTGATATTTCGTGGGAATGTACTGAAGCAACATGATCATCCTTTGCACACAATATCTGAGATGATGGTACTGAATATCTGTATGCTTGGACCTATCATGAAATACAGGATTAATCGAGAGTTTAATGCAACTCTGATTATCACAATGAATCACTGTCAGATCTATATGAGAACCAAATAAACCAACCAAGATCTTTCTCATCCAGATAGCCTCACATGTAGCTTGACTCGCTGCCATGTATTTCGCTTCCACTAAACTGAGTGCCACAGATTGTTGTTTCCTACTATACTAGGAAACTGTTGTCGATCCAATGCTAAAGATCCCCCCTGATATGCTCTTTCTGTCCGATGGACTTCCAACCCAATCTGCATCTTCGAAGCCATGAAAATTCACTCCATCCGTTCGTCTGTACCATAGACCATACTCTAATGTGCCCCTCAGGTATATCAGGACATGCTTCCCCGCCTTCCAAAAGAGCTTGGTAGGCTTAACCATAGCTTGACTTAGCTGGTTAACTGCGTAGAAAATGTCAGGTCTCATGTTCACTAGTGTTCACTAGATACATTAGCAAACCCACTAACAGTTGATAGACAGTAGCATCCACTACCTCTCCAGAATTATCGTCCTCTTTTCTCCAGCTTCCTGGAAGAGGAGTATCCATGGGTTTGCAGCTCTCCATGTTAAACTTCCCCAGTATCTCCTTTGCATACTTTCCTTGAGACACAAAAAATTCACCATCCCACTGCCATATTTCCAATCCAAGGAAATAATGAAGGAGGCCCATATCCTTCATTTCAAACTCCCTTGCAAGATCCTCCTTGCATGAGTGTATTAGCTGCTCATCACTAGTCAAAATTAAATCATCAACATAAAGAAAAATGATCAATATCTTATCCTCAACCACAATTTGGTACAGGTTTGCATCTGCTTCACTTTTGGTGAAGCCCAGTCCAGTGAAATAGCTATCTATCTGAGTGTACCAAGCACAGTGTGCTTGCTTCAGCCCATACAATTCTCTTTTGAGTCTGCACACATGCAACTCACTGTTGAAGATCTCGAAACATTCAAGCTGCTCCCATTGAGAAACATAGTTTTCACATCCATATGATGAATGCACCAGCTCATCTGCGTTGAGAATGCAATGATGGATCTTATGGAAGAGTACCTTGCGATAGGCGCAAAAGTCTCATCATAATCTATCCCCTCGATCTGTGAAAATCCCTAGGCCACAAATCTGGCCTTGTATTTCTCCACACTCCCATAAACAACTTGCTTTACCTTGTAGATCCGTCTCGATCCAACCACTGATTTATCAATCGGTCTTGGGACTATCTCCCATGCACTGTTTTTGACAATGGAGTCATACTCCTCCACCATTGCATCAACCCAAGTAGGATGTTGCATTGCTTCTTGAAAAGAAGACAGTTCAGTCACAATACATTTTCTCATGTGAGCCATGTATCCAGTAAATCATTCAGGAGATTGTCTTTGTCTGTGCTATGAAGTAGGGGCTCCTACATTCTGTGCAGCATCACGTCTCAGCCTATCAGCTTCTGTGGTGTGCCTTCTGCCATTTCTGATGGATGGCTCTGCATGAGTGATTTCCTCCACTCCATGAACCTCCTCATATGGTTGATCCACATCTTGAGACTCATCCTTGGGAACCAGTAGTTCCTCCTCTGCATGCAAGTCCACCTCCCTCTTAAGGGACAACCGCATGTGTTTCCCCTCATCAAATTTATATCTCGTCGCATAAAAGTCATTCTATTGTTTGGAAAATAAACATGATAATTATGGGGTGTTTCTGTGTACCCCACAAAAATCCCAACCTTAGCAGTCGGTTCTAGCTTCTTCTTGGCGTCCTTGGTTACATGCACATAAACATATGAGCTAAAAATCTTAAAGTGTGAAACATCAGGTTTCTTACCAGTGAAAGCTTCTTCATGTGTACTCATGCCAAGAACTCTACGAGGACAACAATTTTTCACATAAACCGCAGTATTGCATGCTTCCGCCCACAAATACATTGGTAAACCCTGATCATGCAACATCGCTCATGCTGCACCTACGATCATTCTATTCTTCCTCTGCACGATACCATTTTGTTGTGGGTTATGAGGCGCTATGAGTTCTCTTCGAATTACTTCTTTGCTATCGAATTTTTTGAATTCGTTAGAGATGTATTCTCCACCATTATCTCTCCTAAGAGCCTTCACTTACTTCCCCAACTCTTTCTCCACCAATGCCTTAAACTCACAGAAATTAGAGAATGTTTGATCTTTCTTCTACATGAAGAAGTTCCATCATTTATGAGAAAATTCATCAACAAATATTACATAGTACGTATGTTTTGTTGTTGAAGCAACCAAGAATGTTCCACACACCTCTGTGTGAACTCTCTCAAGGATCCCCGAAGCTCGGTTCTCCTTCTCATGAAAGGTGGACTTTACATACTTTCCCATGGTGAAACCCTTGCACAGATCTAACTGAGTAAGTGTTCCCATTGGAAGTCCAGTATAAATTTGTTGCATAACTCTCCAGGCTCCATGATGAAAATGACCCAATCGCATGAGCCATAATTCACCCTCATCCCGGCTCATCACTTTTTCGGCCTTGCCCATCATGGCAGGGCAGCCAACTACCTCCAACTTGTAGATATTATTAACTTGAATCCCTATCCTCTTGGCTTGACCTGTTGTTTTATGTCGCAGGAAAGATTTTCCATCACTAAAAACATCGTCATAGCCTTTGTACTCCAACATTGCGACTGAGACCAAATTTTTCTTCAGACCTGATACATGCATTACATATTTTAATTTAAATTTTTTACCTAACTCCCTCTAAAAGGTAATGGTACCTGTCCTGATAGCCCTGTAACATCTGTCATCGCCCATCTCAATATGCATCTGGAGATCTTTCTCCTCCAAGTCACTGAAAAGTTCCTTATCTCTTGTTATGTGAAAGGAAGTTCCATTATCCAAATACCACACAAATCCCAATGCACTGGACACCATGCATGCGATCAATGAGAAGTCAAGCTCAAATTGCAAGGCAAGGACCTCACTAGTTTCAGATCCAACAACCTTCTTGTTCTTCTTCTTTTGTGAACAGTTAGTAGCAAAATGCCCATGTCCATGACAGTGAAAACACTTCACCTTAGACATGTCCTACTTCTTGCCTTTGGACTCGGATTTAGAATGGAATTTCTTCCCCTTCCCCTTCTTCACCTTGGCAGCCAAAGAAAAATCCTCTTCATACTCATTCTTAGATGAAGATCCATCTTTAGTGTTCCTTCTGAACTCCTCCTGCACCAAATTCGACCACAGTTGTTCCTAATCTAGAAAATTTTCCCTTCCATTGATAGAGTCTTGATAAATGTGCCAACTCTTGGGAAGTCCTAGGAGAGCCAAGCTCACAAAATCATCAGCAGTGACTATTATTCCCACACTCCCTAGGTCATCCCGACATTAGAAAAACTTCGTGAGATATTTTGGAATGGTGTCGCCCTTTTCCATCTTGATCTTCCTGAGTTTATCTTTGAGCGCCAATTTCCTATAGTTGCTGCTGCTTTGGAATAGATCCATCAAAGCCTTCCACATAGCATATGGTGTGGCTTTCCCATGGAGGCTTGAGACAATGTGGTCTCGTACTTCCTCCAACAGGATCCTCCTCACCTTTGCCACTTTCTTTTTCCATGCATCAAGATTGGCAGCATCTGCAGCATCTGGCTTAGGAACATCTTTGTCGATGAATTCCTTCAAGCCATTGTCTTTGAGTACTGCCTCCATCCTATCCTTCCAATCAATGTAGTTTGAGCTTCCCTTGAGTGCATACTCTAACCTCAAGCCATTGAAAGCCATTTCGATCTTGAATCAACTGTAGCACCAAGAAAGTCTTTCTGCAAATTCAAATTCTATCCAATCACAAACTCAACTCCTGCTTCACTTCTGCAATTTCTTGTGCTCCAATACCAAGTAGAAATTATACAACAAGCATGCATATCCTAGATTCACCCGATCTAACAATGTACTAAAGTTAAATATTGAATTTCTTCTACAAATATTTTTACAGAATTAAAAACACAATCTCTAATCACATGAACATGAAGAAATATCAATCACACACAACACAGATAATTTCCTGGGGAAATCTTACAGCTAAAAACCCCACTATATTCTATTTTATATTAAGCATGGATCATGAAACAATAACATACAAAACTATTCTCACAAGAGCCCTCAATACATCAGCTAATTGTCTCACACTGTCATATGCAAAATTGACCAACGCATAGCTAATTCTCAGCCTCCAGATAGTTGGCCTTGCTTCTGCAATCCCTGATGGTAAAGATCCCTGAGAGATATGAATTCTTGCATGCCTTTACTGTGCAAGTATCATGGGTAGTCCAATGGGTTTTTTCCTGCATGTGTGCAAGCATATAATCATACAACTGATAGTCAACCTCCCTTTCACCTAGAACTCAACTGGGTCTCCACTACATCTGACATGCATGCAGCTAATAATAGTAAATCCGTGAGATCACTGATTGTGAATTAATTAATATTTAATTCACTGAATCTATCACTAGTGTATCTTTAGTTACAACTACCACAATTGAGTTTAACTCACTTAATTGAGTTAAACTATTTACAACTTGCAGCAACTCACGCACCACTGCACTTCGAACTTTGTTACAACTATAATTACTCTGTATGTCCCACCAAACAACCTCTAAGTCGAAATCCACTAGCTAACTGAATTTATCACTTTCAATTAAATCATTCAATTCCACATTGAGAATAGATTACAGTTTAATGTCCATATAAATTAAGGGATAATAAAAATAGACATGCACCCAAAAATAACACTGTGGGCCCCACCCTAGTTTGGGTGCTTAATGCAACCAGGTGCTAAATGCAAACAAGTGCTTAATGCACTAGGCGTGGGTGTTGAATCTCAACACTTTTCTCTCTCATTCTTTCAATAGAAATTATGAAAATACAAAGGAGTGAGATTTGTGGCTTATGGGATGCTATATAACACTAACCCTCTCTTTTCTACTAATTATTTATTGACTCTTAGCTACTATGCTTTACTATGGAACAAAATGCGCTTGGAAAGAATGAAACCCATTTTCCTCCTGTGGATCGATTATAACAAAACCTAATAGCCAAGTAGTGGATAACCTTAACCCATTCAACCCTCACCATGAGTTACAACTTGACCCTACTAGAGTGTTATTCATCATCCCTACATGGGTAGCCCCTTTTCCAGGAGAAACAGGGGATGGCATGGAATCCTCTTGAATTACGGTGGTCAAATACAATAGGTCAAATTATAGGAGGCATAAATTTTTCATTCAAACTCTGACTGATGTGGTTCTTCCACCATTGGAAATATATCTAGGTGTAGAATAGAGAAGGGGATTTCATAATTAATTGGAAAATTTTTACCCCCAAAAAACATCATTTAAGGCCTCAAATTAGCCCTAGAAGGTTTTTGACCCCAATTCTCCAAACTATATTTTGTTGCTAGAACTAATCATGTAAGATAATTTCTTTACTTTTTCCACCTTGAAATCATCAAAATGTAAGAAAAATAATACAATGATCTAATCTAGATCATACCTCCCCATTTTGGAAGGCTTTTGGTCATCAAAATCTTTTACTAAATGATGTGAGAAATTTTTACTTCTACTTTCTCCTAGGAGTACCATTCAACCTTGCCTAGAAGTTATCCTTTCAACCCAATCATCAAAAGGTCATGCTGCCCATGTATTATAATTCTATATTTCTTCTGCAAAAATATATCCTTCATCAACTTTACTTGAGCATCTAGAGGTAAATCCTCTATATAATTTATGGATATTCTCCTATTATTGATCCATCATGGAAGGCTTATTCATATTTTCCACATGTATCGGGGTAAATTGAGTCTATAGGAATTATCTCCCACCTTTGCCAATATCTTAAACACACCATATCCTAGAGTCTTAATTTTATAACCAATCATGTATCCTCTCCTTGTTCAACTATAACCATTACTCAGTCTCCCACTTTGAACAAATTATTTGTTTTTTCATATCATGCTTGGAATTGTACCTTTCTGGTGACTTCTTCAGTGTCTCATGTATTGTAAAAGGAGCTTCTTGATCTTCTAAAAACAAATTATACCCTTAAATAATCTCTTGTGATATTCTTCCTCTCTCCTCCTTGTTGTCCATATGCAATATTGAAAGACGGTGGAAAATATCCAAAGAAATTTTCAAATGGGGACATACTAGTAGAAGAGTGGAATAGTCTATTATAAGAGTGTTGTACATATACCATATTTTCATCCCAATTCTTTGTATGCTCATTATTGTAACCCCTTAAAACCTACAACCAAGTCCTATTGACTACTTCTGTCTGACCATTTATCTGTGGATGGAAAGTTGTAGAACTATTCAACTTGATGGCCATGTTCTCCCACAATGTAGTTTGAAATTCATTGATAAATCTTGTCCCCATGTATGAAATGTATAAATTATAAAACATGCATGTATATCTTGGATTCGATCGATCTAAAAATGTACTAAAGTTAAATACTAAATCGCTTCTACAAATATTTTGTGGAATTAAAAACACAATCGCTAATCACATGAAACAAAGAAGAATCAAATCAACCACAACACAAATAATTTCTTGGGGAAAGATTGCTGCTCAAAATCCCACTATCTTCTATTGTATATTCCACAAGGAATCATGAAACAATTACATACAACTGTTCTCACAATGGCCCTCCTGTATTCAGCTAATTGTCTCACACTGATCTAGACAAAATCGGTCCAATACTTAGCCAATTCTCAACCTGTCTTCAACCTGCCTTTCTCATGCAATTCATGAGGAATGTAATCCTTATTCACAAGGAATTCCAGCCTTCGTACACTGCGCTGAGTATCATGGGCATCCTTTGGTGTTTTAACTACACCTGGGTAGCCTGCTAATATCACAACTGATAGTTACACTTCCCTTTCACCTAGATCTCAATTGGGTCTCCACTGGAGCTGACATGCATGAAACTAATAATAGTAAATCCTCAGTTTCATGTGAGATCACTGATTGTGAATTAATTAATATTTAATTCACTTGTTCTCTCACTAGTGTATCTTCAGTTACAACTAGCACAACTGAGTTAAACTGATTACAACCTACATTAACTAATGCACCACTACACTTCGAACTCTGTTACAACTAGAATTACTTGGCATGCCTTACCAACTACCTCTAACTCTAAATCCACTAGCTAACTGAGTTTATAACTCTCAATTAACTATTATAAGTCATCATTGAGAATATATTACAGTTGATTGTCCATCTTAATTAAGGGATAACTAAAATAGACATGCACCAAAATAACTCTGTTGGCCCCACCCTAGTGTAGGTGCTTAATGCACTAGGTGTGGGTGCTGAATGTTGTTTCCGGATGCCAATTTAAATTTTTATTGTTTCAAACTTCAACATGAAATGATGCTCCTTGATCCCAAAGTGCACCCAAACTTTTCTAAAGAACATTTTATTTCACGTTGATGGTTTTTTTCAAGGCATGAGAATGCACATATTGTTGAGCCTATGAACTACCATGAATAGGTAGTCATTTCACTCCTTGATTATTGGTAATCCTCTTATAAATTCCATGGAAATTCTTTCCAAATAATGAGTGGGTAAAGGTAAGGGATGGTCTAGACCTTGTTTCCCATTACTAGGCATGTTGGTACACCAAAACATACACCCCCATATGAACCTAGCTACATATTCTTAATCTTAGGTCACTACACATACCTTTGTAAGTTGGAAATTGTTTTCCCTACACCAAAATTCCTGAAACCTTGGAGGTGTGAGCCTCTCTAATTAGTTGTAGTCGTTCACCCTTAAGAAAACATAACTTGTTTAGCCTATAGAGTAACCTATTTTGGAGACGATAGTAAATTTTGTTGTCATAATGATGCACATGACTCTAGTTATATAATTGTTGAAACACCTATTTTAAATCATCATCCTTTGTATATGTCTCTTTATATGCATAACAGATGAAAGAATCCATGTGTATCATAGTTCCTAATGATGTCATATTTGATGTTGGTGGCCTTGAAACCATTTCATCCAAGTTTCTTGTGTTTCCATTCTTGTACTTGATCACTAAACTAAACTATTATAAAAAACCCATCCACTTATAATACCTAGTTTGTTTCAACTTAATTTGGGCCTACATGTACTATAGCGTTTGTTGATCTATATGGATGATTGTCTCCTTTCCCATTAAATAGTGTTTCCACCTTTTGATAACTTGTACCATGTAATAGAGTCCATTGTCATAGTTACAATAGTTGAGAAAATACCCATGAAACACTTCAAAATGGAAGCATACATGCCTTTTTCCCTATATCAATACCACTCCCCTAGCATATACACTTGCATTTATCTCCACTTTGAAGGGTTACTACAAATTTAGTAATTCAAGAAACAATGCTTAACTGATTTTCTTCTTTAAATCGTCAAATCCATTTTGTTGATCATTTCCCTACTAGAAACTATTGCCACTTTTTGTTTTGGCATGGAGTGGTGCTACTACTACTAAAAATGAGGTATTGAATTTCCTTAGGTATTGTTCTACCTTAATGAAAATATTGACATCAAAAACATTGGTGGGACTGGCCACTTCATGATGTTCTCCATATTGGTATAATCTATATTCAACTTTCCTCCACCAATAACATATCCTAAAGACACAAAATATTGTTGTGCAAACTCACATTTCTTGAGACTTTCTAGTAGCTAGTGCTTCTTTAATGTCTCTAGCACCTACATTATGTAACCATCCCTCCCACATTTACCTAGTTTCATAGGCCTTCCAGGGTAAACATGAGCCAGATAGCTACTATTAAATGAACCGAACTCCTAGATCCAATTAAGGAAGTGGGGTCAAAAAACTAAGACTTACTGACCAAAAAGTGACATCCTACAAGGCCTACAAGACACTCAGGGGCCAAAGGACCACCACAGGTGGCCAATCCTTGAGTTGAGGCTCTTTTTTACTACCCTAGACCCACAACCACACCCAAAAAAAGGCATGCATGTGGTTATAGCCCTCCAACCGCATGCACAACACTACTTACATGCGGGTATAGCCCAATTCCTCCCGTTTAGAGCATGTGGTCCCACGATCAGTGCCACCTTTTCATGCCAACCTCTAGACCATTGCCCAAAAATTCCTAAAAATTTTCAAAAGAATAATTTACATGATTACAAATAGATTAAATCAAACTTGAATAAAAAACTTGACCTAACTAGGTCTAACCCTGACAATCATTTCGTCAAACATATGGTGAACACATAATCTACAGGTCATGAATGCATATTTGAACATAGGAGTCTGAAACTTATTTGAGAATCACCAAGAAGGTCTAATTCACTCTCATAATAGCTACAATAACATATGTTAATCCATGCATTCATCAACCATTCATAAATCCATCAAAACATGTCAAGAGCCATAAGTAATATGCATCACATAACCAACATATAACCAACACATATCCAGAAAATAACTAACCTATAAAATATGGAAAGCATCCATAAGATAATAGTCATAATCAATACATATTATCATAGATAACAATAGAAAATAACTCTTATTAACATATGAAAATGCCAACCAAGTCAGGGACTTCCACGTACCACCCGACCATAGATTGGGCTGATGAAATATTTATTTTAGCCAATCACCCCCGTGCCATATTCCATGTGTGAGTGTGGGATCTCATGGAATAAACCAATTAAAACTAAACTAGGGCTTCCAGAGGCCAAACCACCTCAACACTAAACCAATGATTCCACCTCATGACGGGACATCATAACATCAATCAGATTGGTATCTACCCAAGTTGTCCAAGGCTCCAAAGAATTTCTTCCAACCATGGCTCCAGGAAATAATAACTCAACACACAACCTTCCAGGGCTCTAGAGAGTTTTCCAACTCGTCTCCAGGGATTAGTAACTCAACCCACCAATGGCTCCAAATCATTTTTACCAACCTAGGCTCCATAATTAGTAACTCAGCCTAAGCTATTCCAGGGCTTCCAGATTGTTTTTCCCAGCCAATGACTCTAAGAACTAGTAGCTCAACCCATATCCATAAGGAACCCAGGGACCAATCAGAAAAAAATAAGTGGAAAAAACCCACAAC
The DNA here is from genome assembly GCA_034641835.2 of Pinus albicaulis. Classification (NCBI taxonomy): domain Eukaryota; kingdom Viridiplantae; phylum Streptophyta; class Pinopsida; order Pinales; family Pinaceae; genus Pinus; species Pinus albicaulis. The sequence continues at coordinate 1,764,066,343 of CM076578.1, forward strand.
ACAATGGGTATCTAGGAAATGGAAAGGCAAGGCTAGAACCATTGTCAATCTATGAAAATCTCCATGCAAATGATAACACATACCAAGAAACCACATGCATGTACCATGCATATCAAAATTAGCAAGGAAATCATGCATGAAACTCAATATCTACAACACAATTTAGTTGTAGTTGTTGATACAGTTATTCCCTTGCACTTTCCTGCTTTCCATTTCCTTCTTTCTCCAAATTCAATGTATGCCAAAGTGGTCCAAGAATGCTCCAATAATTCTCTAAGAATAATCTAAGTGTGCAAGAGTATGAGAGAATGACAGAATAGAAGAGAGCTCCAGAACATAAATGACAAAATTTTGTGAACTAATTCCTAGAATCCTTTCTATCATTAAGGCCTTTATTTTCTTCATTTTTCCTTCAATTCCCCTCTCATGCGAATTTGTGACCTTTCACCTTCCTTTTCTCCTATTTTCCATTATTTTCATAAATAATTGCCCCAAATTCCTATTTTCCTTTGCCAATTTACTTAGCCATAAAAAAATTGAAATTGACATCGACTATGATGTTTTTCCCACCATTCAGCTTGGAATATGTGTCCCATGACCTTGGTCTTATATTTTTTACATGTAAAATCAACTAGGGGTTGTTACAAACCCATCCCCCTTGGCGAAACACCATCCTCGGTGTTCACTGACACCTATGGCCAAAAAACCATTGAAAATAGAACATACTTCCTATGGAGTTTTATAAAAAAACTCGTTGAAGTATCTACAATGACCACTGCTAAAAAAATGACAATCATACCATTTACTAGAGCTTTATAACATAACTCATTACATTATTTATGATAACAACAATATATATAATCATGAAAATTTTATTTGACTAACAAATAATCATATTGTCTATGGAACATTATAACCATAGCTCGATACAATATTTCCAATAATATACACATTTTCTCAACCAAAAAATAAAAGGATATGGTGCTTGTATAATGTATAAATTATGATGTAGATTTTCAACTTCTTATGAATTTTTAATCAAAATCACAAGACAAAAACCTAATCTACTTCTTTGTGGAAATAAATTCATAATTTAGAACAATAATCTTAAACATGCAATAAGAAATGACACACATGTACAGAGTATTTTTTCTAGGGAAAGAAAGCTGCTAAAAACCCTAATGCCTGCTTGCATTAATTTAATGAATAGATATGTATTACAATTTCTTTGTGGAACTTAGCACAACCTACAAGTGAATAACCTGTCTCTATACTCACCAAGAAACTTTGACCCAAACTTATTCAATTTATGCCTATGCTTGATCCCTATTTCCTTACACAATTCCTTAAGAAATTAGGCCCCTGTTATTTAGGAATTTCTCCAAAATGGATTGTGCAATTCCTTGGGTTGATCATCTAACTGCATGCAACATCTGTACACTGAAGACTAGTATACAACTAATGTTACACTGCCTCGGAATCTCCACCATAGCTTGGGAGCTCGAATTCTCTACATGGACTAGCTATTTTGGGTCAATTGATCAATTAACTGGATGATCACTAAGTTTTACTAAAGTCCCACTATTTGAATAACCCTCCACTAGTTCCTCCAATAGTTAGAACTAGATTAAGTAAAATCAACTTAAAATAATTGACCTTGATTGCTAAAAATTAGAAATCAAACATGATTAACTGAACTCTAACTCATCCAACTCAAATTTACTGAGCTAAATGAGTGACAAGAGCCATGTCACCTTATTTAACTGCATCCAAGTTGTCTACTGATGTGTAAATTTGAATTTTCTCAATTTAATCAAGGAAAAATCAAATTGAGAAGCTCTTGCTACATTTTTCCACACTCCCTTTCAACAAGAAAGGGATTATCAACCACCCCTATCCTGCACCTGTGGAAATCAAACTTTTCTCTTGACAAGGCCTTTATCAAAATGTCAGCATCTTGTTCCTCTGTCGGAATGTAGTGGAGCAACATTATCTGCCTCTACACAGATTCCTATAAATGGTGATACCATATATCTATATCCTTGGATCGATCATGAAATACAGGATTCTCAGAGAGCTTGATTCAACTATTATTATCACAGTAGATTATAGTTGGATCCATCATCTAACCAAATAGTCCCACAAGTATCTTTCTCATCTAGATCACCTCACATGTTTCTTGCAACGACGTATTATGCTTCTTTCGAGATGAGCACCATAGATATTTTCTTCTTGTTGTACCAGGAAACCATTGCGAACCAACACTGAAAATTCCACATGATGTACTCTTTTGGTTGATGGAATCCCCGCCAAATCTACATCTGTCAAGCCACACAACTTCACTCCCTTTGTCCGTCTAGACCATAGTCCAAACTGGGTAGTGCCTCTGAGGTACCTTAGAACATGCTTAGTTTCCTTCCAGAATAATTTGGTTGGCATAACCATAGCTTGGCTCATTTGATTCAATACATAACACTTATCTGGTTGTGTGTTCACAAGCTAAAATAGTGAACTCACTAGATGACGATAAATGGTAGCATCCATTTCCTCACTTGAAATGGCATCCTCCTTCCTCCAGTTGGTCGGTAGTGGTGTTTCCATGGGTTTGAAACTCTCCATTCAGAATATCTATCGTATCTGATTTGCATACTTTCCTTGAGATACAAAAATTTCCCCATTTCCTTGCCATACTCCCAAGATGAGGAATTAGTGCATGAGACCCATGTACTTCATTTCAGATTCTCTTGCAAGGTCCTCCTTGAAATATCCGATCAACCGCTCATCACCAATTAAAGTTTAATCATCAACATATAAGAAAATAATACATAATTTACCATCTTCCAAGATATTATAGAGGTTTTCATCCACCTAACTTTTGGTGAAGCCCAAACTGGTGAGATAGATATTAATACTCGTGTACCAAGCACGGGGTGCTTGTTTGAGATCATGCAATGATTTCTTGATTATGCACACCTGAGACTCTCAATCGATAGTCTCGAAACCTTCAGGTTGCTTGATGTACACATCCTCCTCAATAAATCCATTGAGAAATGTTGTTTTTACATCCATCTGGTGAATCTTCCACCCCATCTACACAACCAAAGCAAGAAATTGTCTAATGGATGAGTACCTTGCTAAAAGAGAAATGGTATCCTCATATTCAATTCAACTTGAGAGTACCCCTTGGCCACAAATTTGGCCTTATACTTCTCTATGCTTCTTTCTACTGTTGGTTTAACCTTGAAGATCCATATCGAACCCACAATTTACTTATCTATTGGTCTTGGGACCACTTCCAAAACATTTTTCTTTATAATGGATTCATATTCATCCACCATTACATCAACCCATAAAAGTTTCTATACTGCTTCCTCGAAATAGGATGGATCAATCTCTACAACCTCATTCATTAAATCCATGTATCCAGTGTACTGATCTGGTGACCTTATTTGCCTACACAAATTTGAAGGAGCACCCACATTCTTCCTCGCATATTGCACAAGTCTCTCATCTTCCCTGGTTTGTTTTTTGCCTTCACTAGATGGTTTTGCTTGAGTGGTTGTCTCCACTCTCTGATCCTTAATTTGTGGTTTCTCCACAACTTCCTGAGGCTCCCCCTTTGGAGCTAAATATCTCCTCTCCTTATGGGATTTGAAGCTACCTCTCAAGAGAGCATCACATCGCTTTATCCTCATCAAATTTTACATCCTTTCATAAAACTGTCATTCTGAGGGATGCCAAGTAAACATGGTAGTTGTGAGGAGTTTCTATGCAACCCACAAATACCCCAAATTTTGTTGTCAGATCAAGCTTCTTCCTTAATTCTTTGGAGACATGGAAGTAAACAAAGGCTCAAAAAATATTGAATTGTGATACATGAGGATTTTTCCTCGAGAAATCCTCCTCGAGTGTAATCATGCCCATAATTCGATGAGGACATTGGTTCTTAAAATAGATTGATGTGTTGCATGCCTTTTCCCACAAGTTTAGTGGTAGGCCTTGGTCATGCAACATCACCTTTGCTACTCCCACGATGCTACGATTATTTCTCTTAGCCACCCCATTTTGCTACGGGTTGTGGGGTGCTATAAACTCTCCTCAAACGACTTCTTTTGCACATAAATTTTTGAATTGATTTGACACATACTCACCTCCACCTTCTTGTAAGTTTATTTCTCAACTAATCCCTTGAATTATATGAACTTAAGGAATGTCTCATATTTCTTTCGCTTAAAGCATATCCAACACTTTCATGAGAAGTCATCAATAAAAATGACAAAATATTTGTGTCTGGGAGTGGAGGCTGTCGAGAAAGGTCCAAATACATCAGAGTGGATCCTTTCAAGGACTGCATGTGATTTGTTGTCCTGATCATGGAATGTGGATTTTGTGTACTTCCCCAAGGTACATCCTTATTCTTGAGTGCTCCTTTGGCGAGGCCTGTGGTTATTTGATGCATAAACTTCAGGGCGCTATTGGGATGTATCAATCACGATTAAATGAATAAAATAGTACACATAAATTATCAGTCCAGGGATGTCTTTTATTTCAATGACAGTCGAACTGTCTGTACTGATACATCAAACTAGAAGAAAATCCAAATAAAGGAAACCATTTTTGAATTAAATGTTGAAAGGAATCCACAATAAATGACACTATTCCACAATATCTCTGGTGCAGGTCAGTGAGATCATAAGTGTCGGTTGTATCTTTAGACCATAAGCATTCCCAATTCAGACCATAAATGACACTATTTCTAAAGGTTGTTATCCTAAAATAAAATACGTAATAACTTATACAACTATTGTGGAAAATCATAGCTATAGCGTAACAGCTAGAGGACAGGTCATCATCAAAAGTTGATGATATCCAATCAGCGGTACAATTGTAACAAGAATTCATCAGCGGGTCTGTAACAACATCATGGTGTAACAACTCACTGTAACAACACAACTTTAAATGCTCCTGTATGCCTCATGCTCTAGACCTTTTGTGCTATAAATAGCATCTGTAAGGACAAAAAAATACCAGAGAACTTCTCCAAACATTCATCCTTAGTTAGTCATAAAAAAGACACGATACATCACAATAATCGATGAAATGACAAGGTAATGAAAATAAGGTGAAACAACACAAGTTAAGATATAAAGGTAGGAAAAAGAGGAAAATATAGTCCTAATGGTTGTAGTCATAAGGTAAAATGGGGGCAAGAAATGTAGGAAATAAGTACAAAACCGTCGCCCAACAGGCACCATGATGCAAATGGCCAAGTCTTATGTGCCAAAGTTCACTGACATCACGAATCTGCATGTTATCTGCCTTAGTGCTTAATGCACTGTAGTATTTCCAAATCTAGCTTATATAGGTTCTTCACACGAACTCTAAGTTGCTTCACCTATCCTTTAGCTATGTATCTCATGAATTCCTTTCCTTTGTTGAATATCACATGAAAGCCACGATCTTCTAAAACTGCAATAGAGATGAGATTTTTCTTTAAGCCTTGAATGAACATGACATCCTTGAGCCTAAGATGGGAGCCCAACTCCCTTTGAAATTTGTTTGTACCAACCTCAGTCGCACTGTACCTTCCATTGTTGCCCAACTCAATGTGCATCTACAAATATATTTCTCCCAACTCACTGAAAAAATCTCTCACCTTTTCATGTGGACTAATACACCTGAGTCCAAGTACCACACACTCCCCATCATTGTGTTGGCCATGCGTGTGATAAGGGTAAAGTAAAGCTTGAACTGTGAAGTCAAATATTCACCTACTGCTCCTCCTAAGGTCTTCTTGCTCTCCTTTTTGTGTGGAAACTTTGTGGCATAGTGCTTGAATTCATCACAATGGAAGCATTTAATTTTTGACAAATATTTATTCTTTCCCCCTTGGCTGGATTCTTGTTTGGATTAAGATTTCTTCCCTTTTACCTTATTTCCCTTTCCAATCAATTCAATTTTTTCCTTATCCTCACCCTTGGATTAAGTCCCATCCTTATTATTCCGCCTTATTTCCTCCTATAGTAATTCAGACCATAAGCATTCCCAATTTGATAGTTTTTCCCTCTTGTTCACCAAATCTTGATAACTATGCCATCTCTTGTGAAGGTACAAAGGGGATAGGCTTACCAAGTCATATTATGCAAAATTGACACCAACCCCACCAATTTCATCACAAAATTGTGTGAACCTTCTAATATATTGTGGAATAGTGTCATTCTTCTTCATCTTGATATTTTGAAGTTTATCCTTGAGTGCCAGCTTCTTGTGGTCACTACTATTCTTGAACGATTCTCTCAATGATTTCCACATTGAAAAAAGATTTATTTTCCATGGGGATTTTATACAATGTGATCTCGTAATCTTTCCAATATTATTCTCCTCTCCTTAGCTACATATTTATTCAACTAAGTAATGTTTTGGGCATCAAATTCTTGTGGTTTTGCAACATATGTCTTCATGTATTATAAAAATCCATTTTCATCCATTACCGCCTCCATGAAATCCTCCCATGTGATGAAATTAGAGTCAAGTCGTTGAAGGTCATCTTCTCATATTTGAAGAGCTCCCGCTACACTGAATTGCAAAATCAAACCTCCTGAGAAATAACTTCGAGATTCCTTTTCTAATGTGAATCCTACTCTGATACCATGTAAAAATTATGATGTATATTTACAACTTATAATGAATTTTTAATCAAAATCACAAGACAAAAACTTACTCTACTACTCTTTCGAAATAAATTCTCGATTTAGAACAATAATCTCAGACATGAAATAAGAAATAACACACACAGACATAGTATTTTTTCCGGGGAAAGTAATCTACTAAAAACCCCAATTCTTGCTTGCATTAATATGATGAATAGAGATGTATTAAAATTGGTTTTCTCAACTAAGCACAACCTACAAGTGAATAACCTATCTCTCTTCTTACTAAGAATCTCTGACCCAAACTTAGTCAAAATTTACCTTTTCTTGAGCCCCTATTTCCTTGCACAATTCCTTGATAAATTAGCTCCCTATTATTTAGAAATTTCTCCAAAATGGATTACGCAATTCCTTGGGTTGATAATTTGACTACATGCAACACTTGTACACTGAAGAATAGTCTACGAGGAAAATTTTAGTGGCTAATATTCGTATGTGGGAAAATTTTCTAGGATTTTCCAAAAAGAAGATTCGCCAATTTCCGTTATTTTCTAAAATGATGCACCCAAATTTTATAGTACACCATTATTTTACCTTAAAAATCACAAAAATATTATATCGACTAATATAAAATCATTGGAAATCTAAATATTTCTACAAATATATCACCAAAATTTTTACAATTTGCATATTGGGGACTATTAGATTCGCCAATGTTTCTAAACTATAAGATAAACTTCCATCCTTAAAAGTTTCCTTGCTAGTCTACACTTGATGTTACACTGCCTTGGAAACTCCACCACAACTGGGGAAATTGAATTCTTTGCATGCACTATATATTTTGGGTTGATTGATCAGCTAACTCGATGATCACTGAGTTTGTCTAAAGTCTCACTGATTAACTAACCTTCCACTAGTTCCTCCAACTGTTAGAACTAGTTTAACTAAAAACAACTTGAAATAAATGGCCTTTATTACTACCAATTAGCAATCACACATGCTTACATGAAATATAACTCCTCCAAATCGAATTTACTGAGGTAACTGAGTGACAAGATCCATGTCACCTCAGTTAACTACATCCAAGTTGTCTGTTGATGTGGAAATTCAAATATTCTAAATTTAACCAAGGAAAGATCAAATTGAGAATTTCTTGTTGCATTTTTTGACATATCAATCAACAAGGGAATCCAGAGGCTCATACATCCACCCTCAAAAGTAGTACCAGGATTCACCTCCTTCCTAGGAAGTCTAGAATCCACTACCAAAATCAAAATCAACATGCAATGTTCATCACTACAATATTGTGCTACTTTTTCTCTCAATGAACAATTACTAGTTAATTGATCCAGGGCACACTCCCAATGTGCTTATGATTCCATTTGGAAATTGTAATGAAAAAAAATATTCATTTCCCGGTCTTCCCTTCTCAGCTACACATTACTTTGGAAAATTCGACCACCCCCTTCCATGTAGTCACACACCTTCCAAGTTTTGTTGGCATCCCCTTCTCAGCTACACAGTCCCTCTGGCGATCCATCCCTTGGCAAGGTTTCCTCACATCAGAAGGTACAAAACCCAAGGAATATCCCTTCCTCAAAACCATCATACCGGCCATAGCATTCTGATGGAAATAAATAGACACTATTGAGTACTATTGTTCCACAATGGTCCTTCTCCTGAATGATTTACCAACATATTGTTCCCTGTTCTAATATCTTTCACTGTTGTTACTAACATTCTTGCATTTAGTCTTAGAAGTGGGAGTTTCACTCAATAAGCCTATGACATAACACATGTGTTCGTGTAATACTAAATAATACCCTTAATTTGACTACATATTGGAAAATACCTCTTAAAATAACTTTATTTAACCCCATACCAATACGAACCCAATACATGTTGGAAATATTGTCATTGATGGCAAAGAAGGCAGCAGATGCAGAGAGAGGCAAAGGTCGAGCAACAGAGGTACAACGAAGGCAGAGGCAGAAGTAGCAAAGGTAGAAGCAGAAAGGCAAAGGCAGAGGCAGAGGCAAAGCCGTTATTGCAGAAAGGCAGAGGCAGAGGCAGAGCCATTATCGCAGAAAGGCAGAGGCAGAGGCAGAATCATTATTACGAGAATCACTACCCCAGCTGGTAGATACACTAAACATAAATTTCAAGAATCCTTACCACAGCTGGAGGATACATAAACACAATTCCATGAATCTTAACCCAAGCGGCAAAGTATATATATAAAAACCTTATTCCGAGAATCATAACCCACGCTGGAGGATACACTAAAGCTGAAACATAAAACTTATATATATGCAGTGCCTCATTTATGTTGCGCCTTATATGCAAAGTTCCAAACCATATATATTTATATGGTTCACAATATATAAAGGCAGGGTGCAATGCATCGTGGGCCCGACGAGCAATGTTAGTTTTAAACCATTGGCAAAGTATACATATATATCAAACAAAGGGTAGCGTCTTTTAAACAAAGGGTCCAATACATGGTCTGACTTTTGATCTATGCGGAGTATATATATATATGTGTGTGTGTGTGTGTGTGTGTTGGTCTATAATATATTAATATATATATATAAAGATCAAATCTTATATAATGCATTTGTATGCGGGTTTAGATGTTCAAAGGGCGCTAGCATTTGAATAAATTAAAGGTGTAAATTTTATCAAATATATGTGGGTCCATGAATTGAATACATCATAAAATCTCATGCTAATGGTTAAAGTACAAGGCGTATATATATATTATAGTTATGGATGCGAAATTAAGAATACAAAAGGTTTGTTCGGATTTAAATCAAACAAAAGTATTATGCTGTGGGACCCTTTCCTAATTGCATTGGAGAAATCGCAATCGGAGAAGGACGTCGGAACTTGCAATTAAGAGTTGCGATTGTGATTAATCGCAATCGGAGTATAAATATATCGGAAGAATCGCATCAGAGAATGTAAGGGCAGCGGAACAGGTTAACAATAGAAATTTGCGATTGCGATTGAAGCCTGGACCCGATGGGCATATAAACTGCAATTAATATATATTTGAGTTCCGGTAAACAGTGATTGATTGCATCGGAGCATCGGAGTATAAATATATCGGAACATGCAACTGCAAATTGCGATTTTGATTGAGTTTCGGACCCGATGGGCATATAAACTGTGACTTGATAAGTTTGAGTTTTGGCCTAATCGCATCGGCAAAATACAGTGAATAGTGGTCAATCACATCGGACAAAAGCAGAACTTCGGAGCAATATGTTAAAATATTGCGATTGCGATGAAAGACTAGACCTGATGGGCTTTATAAACTATGATTCATGTATGTTTGAGTTCCGGTAAACAGTGAATCATCGAAATCAGAGCATCAGAGCATTGGAATGTTGATACATTCAAATGGAAATTGCGATTGCAATCAATCGCAATTGGAAGAAGTCGAGGAGAAATATATCACATCGGAAAGCGTGGAAAGTAGGCCTGAAAGGGAATTTGTTATGTATTAACATGACTCTTTATTGTTATAGTGGATGTGGCAGTTTTTTTGTTAAAACTTTGTATAAGTATGTCGAGAGTTGAAATTATGTTATATATATATATATATATATATAAAGCGCTGATATAAAAAGCACAGTTACAAATGTATGGCATATGGTCGTTACCCTACGATAGTGAATAAGGAAACAAACAGAGCCGAAAGGGACAAAGACACAGTCAGAGAAAAGACAAATGCGCAGCTAGCCAAGAGGCTGAATGAGTGAGCTGAAGTTTTCATTATATGTGAATGTAAATATTGTAATTGATTTTTTTATTGTTTGTGATGCATTGGCAAGTCTCCGGAAGAAAACAAAATCCCACTGTAATATTAAAATAAGCCCCTACAGTTACATTTTTCTGAGTGAGCTGAAAAAGAAATGAGAAGGCAGAAGACCAAGAAGTATGACTATCCATTTCGAATTCCTAAAGGAAAAAAACAGTCATCAAGAAATCTATATAAATAATATCATATTGATATGAAAAGTAGAGAGAGAGAGAGTGAATATAGAGAATGTAGAGTATAGAAGATTGAGGAAGAGAAGATAAAGAAAAGAAGAGAAGAAAGAGATTCTACAGATCAGAGCTGATATCTGAGGTAAATCAGCAAACATTCCGGTTGATAAATTGAGGAAGTTGGAGCTTCCCTATCAAGTTGAAGCTTGATAGCTGTCAGTTGTAGCTGACTGAGGTTGGAGCCTCATGTAGGTTGGTGCCTGCAGAAAATTGAAGGGAGTTGGAGCTTCCTTGCAAGTTGTAGCTTGCAGAATTGAGGTAGGAGCCTCCTGTAGGTTGGTGCCTATAGAAAATCAGTGGTGAGAGGGAGTTGGAGCTTACCTTTTCATCACAACAATAATAAAATTTGGTTTTCTCCCTTTATGGGTTTCCACTTATATCTGGTGTCTATGTGCATGATGTTTATGTGTTGATGTGGTTTATCTAATCTGCTTAATACTTGTTGCTCACATATTAAGACTGCTGTTACATTAAAAAATCTATTTGATCCTTGCTGCTCACTAATAAATATTGCTCGCATATTAAGTTGATCATGAAGTGAAGGTGTAAATAAGTTTTAAGAGAAAAGTTTCAAAAGTCCATGTATGTGTTAAACTGATTCACCCCCCTCCTCTCAGTTTAACTAAGAATTCAACAATTGGTATCAGAGCCAAGTTCCTTTGTACCAGTTTAACAACTGAAAGGAGATTCTAGGTTCTCAGGATGGCTAGTAAAGAAGGATGCTCAACCAATAAAGCCCCTTTCTTTACAGGTGCAAATTATGCCTTTTGGAAAATCAGGATGAGGACATACATAATGTCTCTAGGAATAGAAGTTTGGGGTGCTATGGAATTAGGATATTCCCCGAAGGCAACTGACTCAGAGAAAGAATCCAAACAAGATTTTGTAGCTAACGCAAAAACCATGAATGCCATCTTGAATGGATTGTGTGAAGCAGAGTTTATCAAAGTAATGCACAAAGACGCTGCCAAAGAGATGTGGGATACTCTGGAGAACATCCATGAGGGAGATAAGAAAGTAAAGACTGCCAAACTTCAAGTCTATAGAGTCCAGTTTGAGAACTTAAAAATGAATGATGATGAAGACATTGACAGTTTCTTCCTAAAAGTTGCAGAAATTGTTAAAAATATGAAAGCTCTTGGAGAAACCATGCCAGAAAGTATAATTGTGCAAAAGATTCTAAGATCTCTTCCATCCAGGTTTAATCCCAAGGTGTCTGCAATAGAAGAAACAACTGATTGGGAGACCTTGACCATGAACCAACTACTTGGAAATTTAACAACATACGAGATGAGGCTCCCACAGTAGAAGCCAAGTACAAGGGAGGCAGCCTTTAAAACAGAAAAGAAGAAATAAGAAGAGGAAGACATATGCTCTTGCTCAGATGAAGAAGAGGAAAATTTTGTCAAGAAATTGGATAGAGGCTCAGGTAAATACAAAGGTAAACTTCCTTTCAAGTGCTTTAACTATGGAAGAGTTGGACACTATGCTACTAAGTGTCCTCACAAGAAAGTAAGGAATCGGGCTCAAGAGTCAAAGAAAAATACATCAAAGAACTGGAAAAAAGGAAAGAAGTTCAGCAAAAAATCCTTCTATGCTCAACAAGACAATAGTACATCTGAAGATCCAGATGAACTCTCAAGTGAAGATGGAACCTCTGAATTTTTATTGATGGCTATAGAAGAACTTGAAGGTCTCCTGCTAGAAGATGAAGAAGAAGAAGGTGAAGTCGACTTTGAGGGGGAGCTAAGAAGTGCTCTGGAAGAGATTGATAGACTCAAGCTGAAATGCAGAAAACAAAAGGACATTCTCCTCAAGTATGTACGAGAAGAAAAAAATTCAGAAGTCTTGATGCAACTAAAGATAGAGCTTGAAGAAGCCAAGAAGATAGAGGACATGCTACTTAAGAAAATCAAGGAAAAAACTCAGGAACAAGAAAAGTTGGAAGAAGAAGTAGTATGTCTCAGGAAGAAATTAGAAAATTCTCAAAGGAAAGTGGTTATAAAATCTTCTCAAACAACAAGCTCTAGTAAGTTGAATGAAATTCTTGGTGCTCAAAGATCTCCTATGATAAAAACTGGAATAGGCTATGAAGGTGAATCAAGTAAAAGCAAAGAAAATGAAAATAGAGAGATTATTTTTGTAAAAGCAAAGAAGAATGATGAAGCAGTTCAAACAATTCCTACAAAAGAAGAAACCTGTAATAAGGAAGACAGAGATGAGAAGAAACCACTAGTAGCAATGAATGTAATAAATACTAAGACCTCTAAGTATGTCAAATTTGGAAACCATCAAAGGAGATTCTTTCTTCCTATGAAGAATACTACATGTTATGTCTGCCACAAGCTGGGACACATTGCTGCATATTTTCATACAAGGAGGAGTAATCCAAACCAGCAAAAGATGCAAATAGTGAAGAGACTGTCTCAAGAAAACAAATGGAAAAAACAACCTTACATCAGGTATGCAAATAATTTCTATGGTTATTGTTTTTATTGTAAGGAATTTGGACATAAAATTATTGAATGTATAAAGTATGGACAAAGATTTATGTTCAACACCTCAAGGAGGTTTATGAATCAAAGAAATTTTGTTCATACTCACAATTTTGCAAAACTATGATCAAATGTTGTATATGCAATCAAGTTGGACATATTCCTTCCAAATGTCCTCTGAAAGGATGTGATTCATCATCTCACAAAAGAAACCAAACAAAAGGATGCCTCCAGTGGAAAAAGAAGGAGAATAAGTGTGACCTGGCTCTAACTGCTCAAGATCTAAAAAGCCAATGGTATTTGGACATTGGCTGCTCTAAACACATGACTGGAGACAGAAGAAAGTTTATAACGCTTGATGAAAAGAAATATGGCAATGTTACCTTTGGCAATGATAAATTAGGAAAAATAAAAGGAAAAGGCTCAGTCAGCCTAGACAATGGCAGAGGAAAGGCCCAAGAGGTACTACTGGTGGATGGGCTGAAAGCAAATTTGCTGAGTGTCAGTCAAATGTTTGACAAAGGCTGTGAAGTTCTTTTTAGAGCACAATATTGTGAATTCATATCAAGCACCACAGATAAGACTCTGCTCAAAGGAGTTCGAATAGAGAGTAATTTTTACATTGTGAAAGAGGAAGATGAAGCATGTTATCTTAGAAAACTTGAGGAGTCATGGTTATGGCATAAAATATTGGGACATCTCAGCTTCGATCACATCATCAGACTAAGCAAAAAGAAAGCGGTCAGAGACATGCCAGAAATAAAAAGGCCTTCTAATACCATATGCAAATCTTGTCAATTGGGTAAATAGACCCGTACATCATTTAAGGCCAAAGATGAGTTATCAACAAGTAGACCACTCCAGCTTGAGCACATGGATTTGTGTGGACCTGCAAGAACTAAAAAACCAAGTGGAGAATCTACTTTATGCTGATTATAGATTATTTCTCTAGAATGACATGGGTTGCATTTCTCAGGAATAAATCGGAAGCTCTAGATAAATTCAAAATATTCAAAGCAATAGCAGAAAATCAGACAGGATGCAAGCTAAAATGCATCAGATCGGACAGAGGAGGTGAATTCACAGATTATGACTTTGCAAATCTATGCAATGAATATGGCATAAAACAACAATTTACTATTGCAGGGACACCTCAGCAGAATGGAGTAGCAGAGAGACAAAACAGATCTGTTCAACAAATTGCTAGAGCCATGATGCAAGAGAGTAATATTCCTCAAACCTTCTGAGTAGAAGCAGTAGACACAGCGGTGCATATCCTTAATAAAGCTCACTTAAGACCAAGTAGTGACAAGACTCCCTATGAACTATGGCATGGAAAGCCAGCTTCAATCAAACATTTTAGAATTTTTGGAAGCAAGTGTTACATAAAGAAAAATGATGAAAATCTTGGGAAATTTGATGCAAGAGAAGATGAAGGGATTTTTCTAGGTTATGCTTCCAAAAGTAAAGGGTACAGGTGCTACAACAAGACTCTTCGGAAAATAGTAGAAAGTATTGATGTGAGATTTGATGAAGAACTTCCAAACAATACAGGAGATACAGACTGTTGCAGTCCATCAGACAACCATGAAGAAGAAAACCAAAATTATGATGAAACAAGAAAGACAATAGAAGATGCAGAGATGAGCTCGAAAGCCCCTTCAAGATACACTTAGAAGAATCATCCTGAAGACCAGATCATTGGAGACAAGAGAGTAGGGGTCCAAACAAGAAGGCAGCTCACTGAACATGCAGAAGAGGTATACATAGCCATGTTATCACAAACAGAGCCAAAGAGATTTGAAGAAGCCAGCAAGGACAAGTATTGGGTGAATGCTATGAATGAAGAATTAGACCAAATTGAGAAAAACAATACCTGGGAACTAGTTCCTAGACCCACTGGGAAAAATGTCATAGGCTCAAAATGGGTATTCAAAAATAAAATGAATGAGGAAGGACAGGTAATTAGGAATAAAGCCAGACTTGTCTGCAAAGGATATTCACAAATCGAAGGACTTGATTTCAATGAAACATTTGCCCCTGTAGCCAGAATGGAAGCCATCAGAATGTTTCTGGCCTTTGCATGCTATCAAGACTTCAAGGTATATCAAATGGATGTAAAATCTACTTTTCTGAATGGAGATCTAGAAGAAGAAGTCTACATGGAACAACCAGAAGGTTTCTCTTTAACAGACAAAGAAGACTATGTGTGTAGACTGAAAAAGGCTCTATATGGACTTAAACAGGCTCCTCGTGCTTGGCACTCAAGACTGGATAAATATTTGCAAAAACAAGGCTTTAAGAGAGGTGGAGTAGACAGTAATCTATACATAAAAGCCCATGAAAATGAACTCCTGATTGTTGTAGTATATGTTGATGACATTATGTTTGGAAGCAACATAGATGAATTAGAAAAAGGGTTTGCTGAGAAGATGAAATCAGACTTTGAGATGTCCATGATTGGAGAGCTCAGTTTCTACTTAGGACTTCAAATTCAGCAAAAGAACACAGGCACATTCATCTCACAGGAAAAATACTTAAAAGAAATATTAAAAAAGTTCAAAATGGAAGACTGCAAACCTGTGTCAACTCCCATGATCACGGGATGCAAGCTGTGTGCTGATGATGGATCTGCTGATATAGATCAAAAACTCTACAGATCCATGATAGGGAGTCTATTGTATCTGACAGCATCAAGACCAGACATCATGCTAGCAGTAGGACTAGTAGCTAGATATCAAGCAGAACCTAAACAAAACCATCTTCTGGCAGTCAAAAGAATATTTAGATATCTACAAGGAACAACACAGTATGGACTTTGGTATCCTAAAGGCAAAAGCTTCACCTTGACAGCATACACAAATGCAGATTGGGCCAGCTAGGTGGATGACAGGAAAATCACAAGTGGATGTGCTTTCTATTTAGGAGAAAGTCTGGTGGCATGGTTAAGCAAGAAACAAACATCTATCTCTCTGTCTACAGCAGAAGCAGAATATATAGCAGCAGCAGCATGTTGTACACAAGTCATGTGGATGAAGCAAACCCTCCAAGACATGAAGGTAAGAATTGATGAACCTATCTCAATCAAATGTGATAATACAAGTGCTATAAGTATATCTAAAAATCCTATGCTTCACTCAAAAAATAAACATATCCCAATCAAGTATCATTTTCTCCGAGAACAAGTGGCTCAGAAGATAGTAAAACTGTAGTATGTACCAAAAAAAGAACAGACAGCAGATATATTTACCAAACCACTTGCTAGAGAACCATTTGAATATTTGAGAAATAGACTAGGGGTAGTATCTGTAGATGCTACTCTCTGATATGAAGAAAGAGCACAGTTTCAGGGGGAGAATAGAAATGAGAATATCATTCTAAGGGGAGATCAGCCAGCAAGGGAAGGATAAACAGGTCCTCAGGATCAAAAGGATTATGGCAAGAATACATCTAGCATAAGAGATTCAGGGTCAGTTTTTTTTTTAGATCTAATCCAAAGTTTGGAGAAGCAGGGTACAAATTCAAAAGATCTCAGAGAGAGGAAATGCAAGAAATGTTGAAAAAGGATAGAATCTACACTACGAGATGTGCAACCTCTTGCCATTGATGTCAAAGGGGGAGGAAGAGCAGGCAAACAGAGAAAGTGTATTGCCACAGAGAAAGTGTATTGCCATCAATGCCAAAGGGGGAGACTGTTGGAAATATTGTCATTGATGGCAAAGAAGGTAGCAGATGTAGAGAGAGGCAAAGGTTGAGTAGCAGAGGTACAACGAAGGCAGAGGCAGAAAAAGAACGGCAAAGGTAGAGGCAGAGGCAGAGCCATTATTGCAAAAAGGCAGAGGCAGAGGCAGAGGCAAAACCGTTATTCTGAGAATCACTACCCCAGTTGGTAGATACACTAAACATAAATTCCGAGAATCCTTACCACAACTGGAGTATACATAAACAAAATTCCGGGAATCTTAACCCAAGTGGAAAAGTATATATATAAAAACCTTATTCCGAGAATCATAACCTATGCTGGAGGATACACTAAAGCTGAAACATAAAGCTTATATATATGCAGCGCCTCATTTATGTTGCGCCTTATATGCAAAGGTCCATACCATTTATATTTATATGGGGCGCAATATATAAAGGCAGGGTGCAATGCATCATGGGCTCAACGAGCAATGTTAGTTTTAAACCATTGGCAAAGTATACATATATATCAAACAAAGGGTAGCGTCTTTTAAACAAAGGGTCCAATACATGGTATGACTTTTGATCTATGCGGAGTATATATATATATATATATATATATATATATATATATATGTTGGTCTATAATATATTAATATATATATAAAGATCAAATCTTATATAATGCATTTGTATGCGGGTTTAGATGTTCAAAGGGTGCTGGCATTTGAATGAATTAAAGGTGTAAAGTTTATCAAATATATGCGGGCCCGTGAATTGAATACATCATAAAATCTCGTGCTAATGGTTAAAGTACAAGGTGTATATATTATAGTTATGGATGTGAAATTAAGAATACAAAAGGTTTGTTCGGATTTAAATCAAACAAAATTCTTATGCTGTGGGACCCTTTCCTAATCACATTGGAGTAATCGCAATTGGAGCAGGACGTCGGAATTTGCAATTAAAAGTTGCAATTGCGATTAATCGCAATCATAGTATAAATATATCGGAAGAATCGCATCGGAGAATGTAAGGGCAGTGGAACAGGTTAACAACAGAAAGTTGCGATTGCGATTGAAGCCCAGACCTGATGGGCATATAAACTACAATTCATATATATTTGAGTTCCGATAAACAGTAATTGATCGCATCATAGCATCGAAGTATAAATATATTGGAACATGCAATTGCAAATTGCGATTGCGATTGAGTTTCGGACCTGATGGGCATATAAACTGTGACTTGATAAGTTTGAGTTCCGGCCTAATCACATCGAAAAAATACAGTGAACAGTGGTCAATCACATCGGACAAAGGCAGAACATCGCAATAATATATTAAAAGATTGCGATTGCGATGAAAGATAGGACCTGATGGGCTTTTTAAACTATGATTCATGTATGGTTGAGTTTCGTAAACAGTGAATCATCAGAATCGGAGCATCGGAGCATTGGAATGTTGATACATTCAAATGGAAATTGTGATTGCGATCAATCGCAATCAGAAGAAGCCGAGGAGAAATATATCGCATCATAAAGTGTGGCAAGTGGGCCCGAAAGGGCATTTGTTATGTATTAACATGATTCTTTATTGTTATAGTGGACGTGGCAGTTCGTTTGTTAAAACTTTGTATAAGTATGCCGAGAGTTGAAATTACGTTATATATACATATATATAAAAAGCGCTGATATAAAAAGAACAGTTACAAATGTATGGCATATGGCTGTTACCCTGCAATAGTGAATAAGGAAACAAACAGAGCAAAAAGGGACAAAGACACAGTCAGAGAAAATACAAATCTTGTGACTAACAGAGAAAGTCGAATATGAGTGAAATTTGAAGTTTTCATTATATGTGAATGTAAATATTGTAATTGATTTTTTATTGTTGTGATGCATTGGAAAGTCTTCGGACAAATCCTTTGTATTAAAATAGTTACTTGGGTTACATTTTTTTGAGTGAGCTAAAAAAGAAATGAGAAGGCAGAAGACCAAGAAGTATGACTATCCATTTCAAATTCCTAAAGGAAAACAAACAGTCATCAAGAAATCTATATAAATAATATCATCTTGATATGAAAAGTAGAGAGAGAGAGAGTGAATATAGAGAATTCAGAGTATAGAAGATTGAGGCAAAGAAGATAAAGAAAAGAAGAGCAGAAAGAGATGCTACAGATTAGAGCTGATATCTGAGGTAAATCAACAAACATTCCGGTTAATAAATTGAGGAAATTGGAGCTTCCCTATCAAGTTGAAGCTTGATAGCTGTCATTTGTAGTTGAATGAGGTTGGAGCCTCCTGTAGGTTGGTGCCTGCAGAAAATTGAATGGAGTTGGAGCTTCCTTGCAAGTTGTAGCTTGCAGAATTGAGGTAGGAGCCTCCTGTAGGTTGGTGCCTACATAAAATCAGTGGTGAGAGGGAGTTGGAGCTTACCTTTGCATCAAAACAATAATAAAATGTGGTTTTCTCCCTTTATGGGTTTCCACTTATATCTGGTGTCTCTGTGCATGATGTTTATGTGTTGATGTGGTTTATCTAATCTGTTTAATACTTGTTGCTCACATATTAAGACTGTTGTTACATTAACAAATCTGTTTGATACTTGCTGCTCACTAATAAATATTGCTCACATATTAAGTTGATCATGAAGTGAAGGTGTAAATAAGTTTTAAGAGAAAAGTTTCAAAAGTCCATGTATGTGTTAAACTGATTCACCCACCCCTCTCAGTTTAATTAAGAATTCAACAATACACCTTCCCAATTTAAAAGAAACCTACTTTCACTATATATTGTAGGCACCCATTTTTTCATTAAGATATTTTATACCCCTTCATATTTATATCCCTTGTATAGTGACATGATGCCTCTCTTATGATCCTACATGCATGATACAATGCACCTTTTTTATTTTTATATACATTTTAGATACATATTAGTTCTCCCACAATGCAAATGCTCAACCCACTCTCAAGCACATATCACTATGATTTGTGGAATTTAATGGTCTAAGTCACACAGAGATCAACCGTTTTTTACAAAGATTTATTATGTGCATGTATATTAAATGATATATAAATTAATCTATATGATGATGAAAAATCAATTGATGAATCTTTATGAATACATTTGCACGAAATAAGGTGTTCATGCACAAGTCTAGACCCTCTAGATGAAAGGCCACTATCTACAACCAAGGTCGGGGCCCCAAGTCTCAAATCCATATAAAGTGATGGGTTATACCCCAATCACTCAATTAATCATTCACTCACTATATCTCAAGAAAGGAAATTTATTGCAACCTATTTGCGTATTTAGTGAGGAATAAAGAGAGCAACCTCTGTGTGTGTTATTTCAATGCATATCTAAGAATATTTCTATACTCATCCATTCATGGTGAATTATGATGAACATGAAAAACCACCCTAAATTATAAGTAACAACCTTTCTTTTTGTAGTATTTACAAATTTCAAGCAATAAACAAGATAAATTTTCTATTTTTTTTGGAAAATGTTGTATATACAAACTATGGTATAGGAACACTTAACTAGATGAAATATTGTCTAGTCTCTACAATGATGTGATGTGCTCCTTTGTAAATAATCAATAAGATAAATTTATTTTCTTTTATTTACCAAAAAAACGTTTTAATGGGGTCCAAGTTGTCGAGTCAAATAATTGCATTATATTCATAAGCATATGTGCTTGATTAAGTATTGTATCTTATGTTGTGATTTTCCTAGACCACTTATAAACTAATGAAAAAGCTCTAACACATATTGAATGTGAAGTTACACTCAAACAAAATAAAAAAATGAAAACTCTAGCAAATTCTAATGAGAAATTTAATTCAAATAGAGAATACCCTAATGGAAGTTACATTCAACCTTCAATTATTACCCTCTCTTATTCAATCCTTTATCATGCATTATTACTTCTTGAATGTGAAAGCTTGCTCTGATGTTGACTTGTAGATGATGTGACTATGGCCTATCCATCTCATAAAAATGGATACTTTTGTGGAATAGATTAAAAAATTATGTTCTTTGTCATGTTAAGTTCAAGGTTTCTTTTCCAAAAATGAATTATGAGTGGCTCTATTTGGTCAAGACTAGTTGCAAGAACATATAAAGGAATATACAAAATAATTCAACACTTTGTTTCACTACAAGTTAATAAAGGGAATACAATTGTTGTGAAAAGTGGATATCCATCTCCCTCTCCCTTTTCTCTCCCTCTCTCTCCCCTCCCTCCCTAATATCTCTCTCTCTCTCACTCCCTCCCCCCCTCTCTCCCCTTGCTCTATCTTTCCCCCTCCCTCTCCCCCTCCCCCTACCTCTCTATCCATCTCTTTGTATATATCTCTTTTCTTCTTTGTCTCTTTTTCTCGTCTTACTCTCTCTCTTCACCCCCCTCCCCTACTACCTCCTTCACAACCCACCCCCCCCTCCCTCGGGCTCTCTCCCTCCCCCCTCTTTCAATATCTTTATCCATATTCCTCCCCCCCCTCTCTACCCCCATCTCTCTCTCTCCTCTTTTTCCCTCTCATATTCTCCTCTTCTTTCTCCTGTTGGAAATATTGTCATTGATGGCAATGGAGGTAGCAAAGACAGAGACAGAGGCAGAGGCAGAGGCAGCGAATATAGAGGCAGAACCATTATCACAGCAGTAGAGGCAGAGGTCGAGTGACAAAAGCAGCGAAGGCAGAGGCAGAGAAAGAGCCGTTATTCCGAGAATCACTACCCAGCTGGTAGAAACTCTAAACATAAATTCCGGGAACCGTAACCCAGGCGGAAGGATACATATATATAGTTTCGGGAATTGCTTAACCCAAGCGGCAAAGTATATATACATAAACAATATTTTGGGAATCTTAAACCTAAGCGGCAAGTATATATATATACAAACCTTATTTAGAGAATCATTACCCAGCCGGGCATCACATATAACATAAACACAATTCCGGGAATCGTATAACCCAAGCAGCAAATTATAGATATAAATCTCATTCCAGGAATCGTTACCCACGTTGGAGTATATATGCAGCGTATTTATATATATTGCGCAAGATTAAACAACTAAAGGTCCAAAGCATATATATTAATTTTTATAAGTGGAGCGCTTTATGATAACCAAAGTACCACAATGTGGGACCAAATCGCATCGGAGAAAAACAAAGTAGCGGAACATGCAAACAGGAAGTTGTGATTGCGATTGGCAAAGCCGAACGCGATAGTCTTATAAACTCCATCATATAAAATACAATTGGGTCCGCACTTTGATCGCATCGGAGAAAAAATGGCAGCAGATCACTTGCAACTAAAAGTTGCGATTGCGATTGGAAGTCCAGACCCGATCGGTATATAAACTACAATTTATATATACCTTGAGTTCCGGTGAACAGTGACTGATCACATTGGAAAAAGGTGGAATATCGGAACATGCAACAAAGAGTTGCAATTGCGATTGGAAGCCCGAACCCGATGGGCTTATAAACTATGATTAACAAGTATTTGAGTTCCAATCGCATCGACAAAGAACAGTGAACAGTGATCAATTGCATCGGAGCAAGGCAACTTGTGATTGCGATCAATCGTAATCGGAAATCGCTGGAGGAGTAATATATTGCATTGGAAAGCGTGGCAAGTGGGCCCGAAAGGGCATTGGTTAAGTATTAATATGATTCTTCATTGAAGTGGCGGTTGGCTTGTTAAAAATTTATATAAGGATGCCGATTGTATTGAAATGTGCCAGGTAGAATGTGGACCCATGAGCCTCGGCTTAAGGTGGAGGGCCATTATTAATAATTGCGATGTATGTATGTTCCCCTTGTGGAACTTTCCACATCAACAAGACACTTACTGTATGAAAAGCATTGGAATATGCCCAGATTTAAAGTCAGCAGTTACACATATATACAAAATGCACTAATATACAAAGCACAGTTACATGTTTGCAGCAGTTACACCACAGCAGAGGACAGAAAAGAAAACAGAGCTGAAAAGAGATAAAACACAGTCACAGAAAAGAAAGACACAATCAAAGAAAAGACAAATGCGCAGCGATCCAAAAGACTAAATGAGTTGAGCTGGAGTTCTCATTGTAATTTGAATGTAAATATTTTTAAATGATTTATATTGTTGTGATGCATTGGCAAGTCTCCGGAAGAAAAACCAATCTCCCACTGTAATATTGAAATTAATGCATGTTGTTATATTTTCTGAATGAGTGAGTGAAAGAAATGAAAAGGCAGAAAGCGAGGAGGCATGGCTGTCCATTCCAAATTCATTGAGGAATGCTAACAGTCACAAGAAAATCCTTATAAATAATATCATCTTGATATGCAAAAAGAGGTTAGAGAGAGAAAATATAGAGAATGTAGAGTATAGAAGAGTGAGGCAGAGAAGATTAAGAAAAGAAGAGTAGAAAGAGATGCTACAGAATAGAGCTGATACCTGAGGTAAATCAACAAACACTCAGTTTGATAAATTGAGGAAGTTGGAGCTTCCCTATCAAGTTGTAGCTTGATAGCTGTCAGTTGTAGCTGACTGAGGTTGGAGCCTCTTGTAGGTTGGTGCCTGCAGAAAATTGAAGGGAGTTGGTGCTTCCTTGCAAGTTGTAGCTTGTAGAATTGAGGTTGGAGCCTCCTGTAGGTTGGTGCCTGCAGAAAAACAGTGGTGAGAGGGAGTTGGAGCTTGCCTTTGCATCACAACAATAATAAGATGTGGTTTTCTCCCTTTATGGGTTTCCACTTATATCTGGTGTCTCTGTGCATGATGTTTATGTGTTGATTTGATTTATATCATCTGCTTAATACATGCTGCTCTCATATTAAGTCTATTGTTATATTGTATTAATACTTGCTGCTCACATTCTAATATTACTCACATATTAAGTTGGACATGAAATGAAGGTGTAAATAAGGTTTAATGAAAAGTTTTAAAAGTCCATGAATGTGTTAAACTGATTCGCCCCCCCCTCTCAGTTTAACTAAGGGTTCAACAATTGGTATCAGAGCCAAGTTCCTTTGTACCAGTTTAACAACTGAAAGGAGATTCTAGGTTCTCAGGATGGCTAGTAAAGAAGGATGCTCAACCAATAAAACCCCTTTCTTTACAAGTGCAAATTATGCCTTCTGGAAAATTAGGATGAGGACATACATAATGTCTCTAGGAATAGAAGTTTGGGGTGCTGTGGAATTAGGATATGCCCCAAAGGAAACTGACTCAGAGAAAGAATGCAAACAAGATTTTGTAGCCAACGCAAAAGCCATGAATGCCATCTTGAATGGATTGTGTAAAGCAGAGTTTATCAAAGTAATGCACAAAGACACTGCCAAAGAGATGTGGGATACTCTGGAGAACATCCATGAAGGAGACAAGAAAGTAAAGACTGCCAAACTTCAAGTCTATAGAGCCCAGTTTGAGAACTTAAAAATGAATGATGATGAAGACATTGACAGTTTCTTCCTAAAAGTTGCAGAAATTTTTAAGAATATGAAAGCTCTTGGAGAAACCATGCTAGAAAGTATAATTGTGCAAAAGATTCTAAGATCTCTTTCGTCCAGGTTTAATCCCAAGGTGTCTACAATATAAGAAACAACTGATTGGGAGACCTTGACCATGAACCAGCTACTTGGAAATATAATAGCCTATGAGATGAGGCTCCCACAGAAGAAGACAAGTACAAGGGAGGCAACCTTTAAAACAGAAAAGAAGAAAGAAGAAGAGGAAGACATATGCTCTTGCTCCGATCAAGAAGAGGAAAATTTTGTCAAGAAACTAGATAGAGGTTCAGGTAAATACAAAGGTAAACTTCCTTTCAAATGCTTTAACTGTGGAGGAGTTGGACACTATGCTGCTAAGTGTCCTCACAAGAAAGTAAAAATTTGGGCTCAAGAATCATAGAAAAATACATCAAAGAACTGGCAGAAAGGAAAGAAGTTCAACAGAAAATCCTTCTATGCTCAACAAGACAGCAGTACATCTGAAGATCCAGATGAACTCTCAAGTGAAGATGGAACCTCTAAATTTTTATTAATGGCTATAGAAGAACTTGAAGGTCTCCTGCTAGAAGATGAAGAAGAAGAAGGTGAAGTCGACCTTGAAGGGGAGCTAAGAAGTGCTCTAGAAGAGATTGATAGACTCAAGCTGAAATGCAGAAAACAAAAGGACATTCTCCTCAAGTATGTACGAGAAGAACAGAATTTAGAAGTCCTTAAGCAGCTAAAGATAGAGCTTGAAGAAGCCAAGAAGATAGAGGACATGTTACTTAAGAAAATCAAAGAAAAAACTCAAGAACAAGAAAATTTGGAAGAAGAAGTAGTATGTCTCAGGAAGAAATTAGAAAATGCTCAAAGGAAAGTGGTTATAAACTCTTCTCAAACAACAAGCTCTAGTAATTTGAATGAAATTCTGGTTGCTCAAAGATCCCCTATGATAAAAACTGGAATAGGCTATGAAGGAGAATCAAGTAAAGGAAAAGAAAAGGTTGACAGAGAGATTATTTTTGTAAAAGCAAAGAAGAATGATGAAGCAGCTCAAACAATTCCTACAAAAGAAGAAATCTGCAATAAGGAAGACAGAGATCAGAAGAAACCACTGGTAGCTAAGAATGTAATAAATACTAAGACCCCTGAGTATGTAAAATTTGGAAACCATCAAAGGAGATTCTTCCTTCCTATGAAGAATGCCACTTGTTATGCTTGCCACAAGCTGGGACATATTGTTGCATATTGTCATGCAAGGAGGAGTAATTCAAACCAGCAAAATATGCGAACATTGAAGAGACTGCCTCAAGCAAACAAATGGAAGAGACAACCTTACATCAGGTATGCAAATAGCTTCTATGGTTACTGCTTTTATTGTAAGGAATTTGGTCATAAAATCATTGAGTGTAGAAAGTATGGACAAATATTGATGTTTAACACCTCAAGAAGGTTTATGAATCAAAGAAATTATGTTCATACTCATAATTCTACAAAAATTATGATCAAATGTTGTGTATGCAATCAAGTTGGACATATACCTTCCAAATTTCCTCTAAGAAGATGTAATTCATCACCTCACAAAAGATACCAAACAAAAGGGTGCCTCCAGTGGATAAAGAAGGTGAATAAATGTGACTTGGCTCTAACTGCTCAAGATCTGAAAAGCCAGTGGTATTTGGATAGTGGCTGCTCAAAACACATGATGGGAGACAGAAGCAAGTTTATAACTCTTGATGAAAAGAAATCTGGAAATGTTACTTTTGGAAATGATAAATCAGGTAAAATAAAGGGAAAAGGCTCAGTCAGCATAGACGATGGCAGAGGAAAGGCCCAAGATGTACTATTTGTAGATGGGCTGAAAGAAAATTTACTAAGTGTCAGTCAGATGCATGACAAAGGGTGTGAAGTTCTTTTTAGAGCACAAGATTGTGAAGTCAGATCAAGCACCACAAGTAAGACTCTGCTCAAAGGAGTTCTAACAGAGAGTAATGTTTACATTGTAAAAGAGGAAGATGAAGCATGTCATCTTAGCAAACTAGAAGAGTCATGGTTATGGCATAAAAGGTTGGGACATCTCAGCTTCGATCACATAATCAGACTAAGCAAGAAGAAAGATGTCAGAGACATGCCAGAAATAAAGAGGCCTTCTAATACCATATGCAAATCATGTCAATTAGGCAAACAGACTCGCACATCCTTCAAGGCCAAAGATGATTTATCAACAAGAAGACCTCTACAACTTGTGCACATGGACCTGTGCGGACCTACAAGAACTACAACTCCAAGTGGAGAATCCTACTTCATGCTGATAATAGATGATTTCTCCAGAATGACATGGGTTTCTTTTCTCAAGAATAAATCAGAAGCTCTAGAAAAATTTAAGATCTTCAAAGCATTAGCAGAAAATCAAACAGGATGCAAGCTTAAATGCATCAGATCAGAAAGAGGAGGTGAATTCACATATTATGAATTTGCTGACCTATGCAATGAACATGGGATAAAGCAACAATTTACTATTGCAGGAACACCTCAGCAAAATGGAGTAGCAGAGAGACAAAACAGGTTTGTACAGCAAATAGCCAGAGCCATGATGCATGAAAGTAATATTGCTCAAACCTTCTGGGCAGAAGCAGTACACACAGCGGTGCATATCCTTAATAAAGCTCACTTAAGGCCAAGCAGTGACAAGACTCCCTATGAACTATGGCATGGAAAACTAGCTTCAATCAAACATTTTAGAATCTTTGGAAGCAAGTGTTACATAAAGAATAATGATGAAAATCTTGGGAAATTTGATGCAAGAGCAGATGAAGGGATATTTCTAGGATATGCATCCAAAAGTAAAGGGTACAGGTGCTACAACAAGACTCTTCGGAAAGCATTGACGTGAGATTTGATGAATAACTTCCAAACAATACAATAGAGACTGACTACTATAGTTCATCAGACAACCGTGAAGAAGAAAACCAAGATGATGAGGAAACAAGCAGGACAACAGAAGATACAGAGCTGAGTTCTAAAGCTCCCTCAAGATATACTCAGAAGAACCATCCTGAAGATCAGATCATTGGAGACAAGAGAGTAGGGGTCTAGACAAGAAGGCAGCTGACAGAACAAACAAAAGAGGTATACATAGCCATGTTATCACAGATAGAGCCAAAGAGATTTGAAGAAGCCAGCAAGGACAAGTATTGGGTAAAGGCAATGAATGAAGAATTGGACCAAATTGAGAAGAACAATACCTGGGAACTAGTTCCTAGACCAATTGAGAAAAATATCATTGGTTCAAAATGGGTATTCAAAAACAAAATGAATGAGAAAGGACAAGTAATCAGGAATAAAGCCAGGCTGGTCTGCAAAGGATACTCACAAATTGAAGGACTTGATTACGATGAAACATTTTCCCCTGTAGCCAGAATGGAAGCTATCAGAATGTTCCTGGCATTTGCATGCTACCAAAACTTTAAAGTATATCAAATGGATGTAAAATCTGCATTTCTGAATGGAGACTTAGAAGAAGAAGTCTACATGGAACAACCAGAAGACTTCTCATTGACAGACAAAGAAGACTATGTGTGCAGACTGAAGAAGGCTCTATATGGACTGAAACAGGCTCCTCGTGCTTGGTACTCAAGACTGGATAAATATTTGCAAAAACAAGGCTTTAAGAGAGGTGGAGTAGACAACAATCTATACATAAAAGCCCTTGAAAATGAACTCCTGATTGTTGTAGTGAATGTTGATGAAATTATGTTTGGAAGCAACAAATAAGAACTAGCAAAAGGGTTTGCTGATGAGATGAAAATAGAGTTTGAGATGTCTATGATTGGAGAGCTCAGTTTCTACTTAAGACTTCAAATTCAGCAAAAGAACACAGGTACATTCATCTCACAGGAAAAATACTTAAAAGAAATGTTGAAAAAGTTCAAAATGGAGGACTGCAAACCTGTGTCAACTCCCATGATCACGGGATGCAAGCTATGTGCTGATGATGGGTCTGCAGATATAGATCAAAAACTCTGCAGATCCATGATAGGAAGTCTATTGTATCTGACAGCATCAAGACCAGAAATCATGCTAGCAGTAGGACTAGTGGCTATATATAAAGCAGCACCTAAACAAAACCATCTTCTGGCAGTAAAAAGAATATTTAGATATCTAAAAGGAACAACACAGTATGGACTTTGGTTATCCTAAAGGCAAAAAATTCACTTTGACAACATACACAGATGCAGATTGGGCTAGCTGTGTGGATGACAGGAAAAGCACAAGTGGAGGTGCTTTCTATCTAGGAGAAAGTCTGGTAGCATGGTTAAGCAAGAAGCTTAATCTATCTCTACGTATATAGTAGAAGCGAATATATAAGCGACATGACATGTTGTACACAAGTCATGTGGATGAAGCAAACCCTCCAATACACTGAAAATAAGCATTGATGAACCTATCTCAATCAAATGTGATAATACAAGTGCTATAAGTATATCTAAAAATCCGCATTGCTTCACTCAAAAACTAAACATATCCCAATCAAATTATCATTTTCTCAGGAAACGAGTGACTTCGAGAGAGATAGTTAAACTGGAGTATGTACCAACAAAAGAACAGACAGCAGATATATTTACCAAACCGCTTGCCAGAGAACCATTTGAATATTTGAGAGACAGACTAGGGGTAGTATCTGTAGATGTTATTCTCTAATATGAAGAGAAAGCACAGTTTCAGGGGGAGAACAGAAACGAAAACATCATTCACAGGGGGAGATCAATTAGCAAGGGAAGCATGAAAACAGGTCCTCAAGATCAAAAGGATTATGGCAAGAATACATTCAGCTTAAAAGAATCAATAAATAGGCACAAGGATCAGTGGCACAGCGAAAGAGTGGTGCCTCCAACGCAGGAAGAGTGGTGAACCTGATGTAAATCTAATCCAAACGTTGAAGCGACAGCGTACAAAGTCAGAAAATTCCAGAGAAAGGAAATGCACGAAATCACAGGATCAAAGAATAGAAACTACACTAAGAATTCAAACCCCTTGCCATTGATGTCAAAGGGGGAGGAAGAGCAGGCAAATAGAGAAATTGTATTGCCATCAATACCAAAGGGGGATACTGTTGGAAATATTGTCATTGATGGCAATGGAGGCAGCAAAGACAGAGATAGAGGCAGAGGCAGAGGCAGCGAATATAGAGGCAGAACCGTTATCACAGCAGTAGAGGCAGAGGTCAAGCGATAGAAGCAGCGAAGGCAGAGGTAGAGGCAGAGCCGTTATTCCGAGAATCACTACCCAGCTGGTAGAAACTCTAAACATAAATTCTGGGAACCGTAACCTAGGCGAAAGGATACATATATATAGTTCTGGGAATCGCTTAACCCAAGCAGAAAAGTATATATAGATAAACAATATTCCGGGAATCTTAAACCCAAGCGGCAAGTATATATATATACAAACCTTATTCCGAGAATCATTACCCAGCCGGGCGTCACATATAACATAAACACAATTCCGGGAATCGTATAACCCAAGCAGCAAATTATAGTTATAAATCTCATTCCGGGAATCGTTACTCACGCTGGAGTATATATGCAGCGTATTTATATATATTGCACAAGATTAAACGACTAAAGGTCCAAAGCATATATATTAATTTTTATAAGTGGAGCACTTTATGATAACCAAAGTACCACAAGGTGGGACCAAATCGCATCGGAGAAAAACAAAGCAGTGGAACATGCAAACAGGGAGTTGCGATTGCGATTGGCAAAGCCGGACGTGATAGTCGTATAAAATTCGTCATATAAAATACAATCGGGTCCGCACTTTGATCGCATCGAAAAAAACTAGAAACAGATCACTTGCAACTAAAAGTTGCAATTACGATTAATCGCATCGCATTAGGTCAATCGCATCGGAGTTAAAGTGGAATATCGGAACATGAAACAAAGAGTTGTGATTGCGATTGGAAGTCTAGACCCGATGGGTATATAAACTACAATTATATATACCTTGAGTTCCGGTGAACAGTGTCTGATCGCATCGGAAAAAGGTGGAATATCGGAACATGCAACAAAGAGTTGCGATTGCGATTGGAAGCCCAGACCCGATGGGCTTATAAAATATGATTAACAAGTATTTGAGTTCCAATCGCATCAGCAAAGAACAGTGAACAGTGATCAATCGCATCGGAGCAAGGCATCTTGCTATTGCGATCAATCGCAATCGAAAATCGCTGGAGGAGAAATATATTGCATCGGAAAGCATGGCAAGTGGGCTCGAAAGGGCATTGGTTAAGTATTAATATGATTCTTCATTGAAGTGGTGGTTTGTTTGTTAAAAATTTATATAAGGATGCCGATTGTATTGAAATGTGCTACGTAGACTGTGGACCACGGGCCTCGGCTTAAGGTGGAGGGTGATTATTAATAATTGCGATGTATGTATGTTCCGCTTGCGGAACTTTCTACATCAACAAGACACTTACTGTATGAAAAGCATTGGAATATGCCCAGATTTAAAGTCAGCAGTTACACATATATACAAAATGCACTGATATACAAAGCACCGTTACATGTTTGCAGCAGTTACACCATAGCAAAGGATAGAAAAGAAAACAGAGCTGAAAAGAGATAAAACACAGTCACAGAAAAGACGATTACGGTCGAAAGGAGCAAATACTGCTTGTTGAGCCAAAGAATAAATGAGTTGAGCTAGAGTTCTCATTGTAATTTGAATGTAAATATTTTAATTGATTTATATTTTTGTGATGCATTGGCAAGTCTTAGAAGAAAAACAAAGCTCTCTTTGTAATATTGAAATTAATGCATGTTGTTATATTTCGAATGAGCGAGTGAAAGAAATGAAAAGGCGAGAAGCGAAGAGCATGGTGTCCATTCCAAATTCATTGAGGAATGCTAACAGTCACAAGAAAATATTTATAAATAATATCATCTTGATATGCAAAAAGAGGTTAGAGAGAGCAAATATAGAGAATGTAGAGTATAGAAGAGTGAGGCAGAGAAGATTAAGAAAAGAAGAGCAGAAAGAGATGCTACAGAACTGAGCTGATATCTGAGGTAAATCAGCAAGCACTCAGTTTGATAAATTGAGGAAGTTGGAGCTTCCCTATCAAGTTGTAGCTTGATAGCTGTCAGTTGTAGCTGACTGAGGTTGGAGCCTCACAGTAGGTGTATGCTTTGTTGAAGAAAATAGTGGTGAGAGGGAGTTGGAGCTTGCCTTTGCATCACAACAATAATAAGATGTGGTTTTCTCCCTTTATGGGTTTCCACTTATATCTGGTGTCTCTGTGCATGATGTTTATGTGCTGATTTGATTTATATCATCTGCTTAATACCTGCTACTCTCATATTAAGTCTATTGTTATATTGTATTAATACTTGCTGCTCACATTCTAAGATTACTCACATATTAAGTTGGACATGAAATGAAGGTGTAAATAAGGTTTAATGAAAAGTTTTAAAAGTCCATGAATGTGTTAAACTGATTCACCCCCCCCTCTCAGTTTAACTAAGGGTTCAACATCTCCCTCTCTATAAACCTCCCCCCCTCTATTTTTATCTCATGCACATGCTCCCTTACTCTCTCTTCCTCTCCCTCTTCCCATATCTATCCCCCACTCTCCTTCTCTCCCCATTCCCCAATATCCTCTCCCCTCGCACCCCACACTTTACCTCTCTCTCCTCCCCAAATTTCTCTTTCACTCCCTCCTCCCCACCCCTCTCTCTCTCTCTCTCTCTCCCCACCACCTCTCTCTCTCCCTCCCATCCCCCTTTTTCTCCCCTCGCCCCCACCGCCCCCCTATTTCACACTCAACCCCCCCACATCCCTCTCTCCCCCTTATCTCTCTCACCCTCCTCCTCTCCTCCTCTATAATCCTCCCACACCACTCCAACTATAACCAGAATAAAATTTTATTGTCATAATCATGTCATGTAACAAATAAAAATGTCTCATCATTAAAATATACACAAATATGAAAACAACTACTAGTTAAGAACATATAAATATCAACACTATATGCTTTAAGCAAATTATTGATTTCATTTAACATGCAAAAGTAATCATCATAACATCATCCAACAAACACAATTCATATAATCTAATAAATAAAAATGAAATCATATTATCTAATTAAAAAAACATATTATCATGTTGTTGGGGTATCTCAATTGGTGACTGAAGTAGTGAGAAATTTTTGAAAATTGAGAAGTCAAAGGTTCAAATTTCCCTGTTGTGTTTACGAAGAAGACCTTAGAGATAAACCTTATAAAAAGCAAATAATTATATTTTCATCAAACAACATTACATTATAATAATATTATTATTAATATTTATTTGTATATCAAAAAGTAAGCAATAATATGGCAAGATATATTATAACATTACTTATCTTTATTTTTATATAAATATTTATTATTTCTCCAATCGAAATTTTCATTTTACAAAAAAATAAATAAATAAATAAGTGCAATAATTTTTTTTAAAATAGTTCTCATTCATCTCCTTAAAATTACAACATTATACCTCATAAATTGTGATCTTTGCATTAATAACGTTTTCGAAAATTAAAATTTATATAATAAAAAGTTTATTAAAATTATTAAAAAATCAAAATTATATTTCCTTCACATCCCAACATTACTTTTCAAATTTTATGATTTGGGCATTGATCAATATTTTAAAATTAAAATATATATAATATAAAAATATTTATTAAAATCAATAAAAAAATTACAAATTATATTTAATTTATATAAATGAAAATTTAATGTGTTAAAAGATGATCTTTTGTGAAGGTTTTAACCTTGTACACAAATTGTCTACAATCAAATTCTTAAAAATAGAAAATAAACAATTACCAGAGCATTCTTAAAAACAGAAAATGAATAATAGCGAGAGCATAAAACATAAAATAGATATATACAGAGATTTTTCCCCTGGATCCCAAATCGAGACTACCAGCTTGATTTTTCATTATATTCCTTTTAGTGTTATAACACATATATACATGTCGAAGCATTCATAAACCCCAATTGATTAAACTTGGATTAGAAAATAACCGTATTTCCCTTGACTGGACAAAATACCAGGGGTCGAAAGCCATCATGCCCCAAAAACCATAGGCGGGTTCACCCGCCTAAATTAGAGTCCAAAATTTTTTTCCTGGGGCGCTGCCCTGAACCCCACACAAGGGGCTACCCGCCCCCTTCAAACCCCTACACAAGGGGGCTTGCCGCCCCCCTTCTGACCCACCATTGTGTGCCACGCAACAAACAAAAGGGGCTATTGCCCCCCCATGTGTTCAATGATTTGTGGAAAAGATATAACACACACCCAACAACAAACAAAAGGGGCTATTGCCCCCCCATGTGTTCAATGATTTGTGGAAAAGATATAACACACACCCAACATATCGCCTATGGAATATATGTTTTCCTATCATGTCTTGTTATGTAAACATTTTGACTTGATCAAATTACATTAAAAAATAATAAAGTTAATAATTATAATTATAATTAACCTAGGTTAAATGTTTTTTAATTCCAAATATACCGAGATCAAATTTTAGAGTGAAAATATATTTGATCCATATTTAATAAATTAAAGAACAAGCATCTTAACAAAAATAACGTTAACTTCTCATTGTTTTACACATTAATAAAAATTAAAAATAAAATCCATCAACCATTTCCCTTTTTGAACATATTCACATGTATATTATTAAAGAAAATTATAAAACTTAAAATTATTTGGAATTCCATTGGTATTTAAGTTTTATTACTTTCATTTTAAACTTTGGCATCATTCCCTTTGCAATCCGGATTTTGATTTCCATAACTAACATTTGACGATCACTGTGCAGAGGAACTGTGATTTGTAAATCTCAATTTTCCTCAGTTCCCACATGCTATTGGATCCGAGTTGTGATTGTAATTTGTGTGTGAGAAATTGCATTCGACCTTGGAAACTCGATTAACAAGGGGTTGTTTGGATGATATCATTTACAATATTGGGTTAATCTATGTGTAAGTACTTGGATTATACACTGAAACTTCATTACTTAGGGGTTTTTTGAGATCTATCTGATGCTTGAATAGTTAGATATCACTCACCAGACTGTACTAAGATAAGCTGAAAGCGCTCTATGTCTCAAAAGAATCAAATATGCGTCCAACTGTTCATGCATTTACTGCCCTCATAGTAGAAAGGGATTAGAAGGAAAGATGGAGACCATGGATATGGCTATGCTTAGAAAGGGATTAGAAGGAAAGATGGAGACCATGGATATGGCTATGCTAGTGCCTCCACATTTCCTAGGTAACGATATCCAACAAATCAACATTGACTTTTCCAATGTTGACTTGGATTCAGTAAAACTTCCTCCCGGTGAAGATTTCAGCATAAAAAATGAGGATGAGGGGGAAGAAGATTCACTAGATTTTGAGGCTGGGTTCGACAACATTATAGTTGTAGAAAATCTCACAGTTTTCCGGCCTCCAGAGAAGTTTGAGAAATTTGAAAGTGTTGTTCGCAAGATCCTTGGGTAGATTGGTACAATCAGGGAGAGGGGATTTGGATGTTGATCCATCTCAAAACCTAGAAGACTCAAGGATATTTCTTCATAGAGTAAAATAACCATCAGGATATAAGCTGGACAAATCCCATGTATTTCCTATGAATATGTTTGATGATTTTGATAAATATATGAAAGTATCAAATGAATTGATTCCTCTAGAAACGAAGGACTATAAACCTGGGGTAAATTTACAATAGTGGCTAATAGATGAGAAAGGACATGATCAATTTGTTATTGTGCCAACACTGATGCATAAGTTTATTGGAGTTATCCTAAACAACTCAAACTAGATCTGGTCTACCGCTGTGGATACTGGACTGAAAGATTTGTCCAGTGGTCATCTCTTGGAACATACCTAAAACAATTCACATGTAGGAAACAACTATTTGGGAGGTAGTAAAACCTTTAATTACCTAATGCACTTTGCACATCCACGGGTCAAGTTGATAGATATTTTTGCTGGTGAAAACTTTTTGTTTACTTACAAGAGCCACGAGCCAATTAATCCTCGAGATACACAGAGGGTTACCCTTAACATTTTTGAAGTGAGGATTGGTAAATTATTGAGAGAATTTAAAGTAGGTGTTCATGATTTTGTAACTGGCGGTGTTGTTTGTGTTCCTTGGCCTGTATTTAGATGGGATGGTGGAAGAGATGAAAAATATTTTTCCCGCATTGGGAAAAATTCCATCAGTGTTTATGAAACAGATACCATGACTTTACTAGATAATAAATCTCTCAAATTTGACAATGTAATGGATTTCAGTTGGTCACCAAAAGATCCAATACTAGCCTTGTTTGTTCCAGAGGGAGGTGGTGGTAACCAACCTGCAAAAGTGAGTTTGTACAAATCCTTGGAAGGGAAGAACTGAGGTAGAAAATTATGTTCAGTGTAAGCGATTGCAAAATGTATTGGCAAAGCAATGGTCACTAGTTATTAGTCAAAGTGGACCGTTATATAAATATGAAGAAAAATAGACAGACATGTTTTGAACTTTTCCAAATAAAGGAAAGAGATATCCCCATAGAAGTTCTGGAATTAGAGAACAACAATGCCAATATCATTCCATTAACAGACAACTCAAGAATGATCCTTGAAAAATCAAATCAGATCTGGTCTACTGCCATGGATACTGGACAGAAAGATTTGTCCAGTGGTCATCTCTTGGAACATACCTGGAAACCATGCACACGTAGGGAGTAGCTATTTGGGGAGGAAGTACAACCTTTAACTTCTTGATACATATATCACATCCACAGGTCAAGTTGATAGATTTTTCTACTGGTGAATTTTTTTTGGTTAGTTACAGCAGCCGTGAGGCAATTACTACTCGAGATACACAAAAGGTTACCCTTAACATTCTTTAAGTGAGGAAAAATAAAGTATTGAGAGAGTTTGAAGGAAGTGGTGATGATTTTGCAACTGGTGGAACTAGTGGTTTTGCTATTGTGTCTTGGATTGTATGCAAATAGGCTGGTGGTAGAGATGACAAATACTTTTCCTGCATTGAGAAAAATTCCACCAGTGTTTATGAAATAGATGCCATGGGTATACTAGATAATAAGTCCTTCAAAGTTGAAAATGTAATGGATTTCAGTTGGTTACCAAAAAATGCGATACTAGCCTTATTTGTTCCAGAGGGAGGTGGTGGTAACCAACCTACAAAATTGAGTCTTGTACAGATCCTTGGAAGGGATCCTTGGAAGGGAAGAGATGAGGTAGAAAAATATGTTCAGTGTAAGTGACTATAAAATTTACTGGAAAAAGAAATGGGACTACTTAGCAGTCAAAGTGGACAACTATAAAAAGACAATTAAAATTACATACCTAGGTTTTTAAATTTTTCGAATAAAGGAAAGAGACATACCCATAAATGTTCTGGAATTAAAGAATAAGAATGACAAGATCATTGCATTAGTAGAAAAATCAAGAATGATCCTAGACAAATCAAACCAGATCGGGTCTACTGTCGTTGTTACTCGATTGAAAGATTTTTCCAGTGGTCATCTCTTGGAACATACCTGGCAATAATGCACAGGTAGGGAGCAACTATTTGGGTAGGTACTACAACCTTTATCCGCATGATGTGCTTTGCACATCCACGGGTCAAGTTGATATATTTTTCTCTTGGTGAAATTTTTTTGGTCATTTAAAGCAACTACGAGCCAGGTAATCCTCAAGATACACATAGAGGTACCCTTAACATTTTTGAAGTGAGGACTAGTAAAGTATTGATAGTTTAAATAAGTGCTCATGATTTTGCAACTGGTGGAACTGGTTACATTGTTGACGTGCCTTAGACTATATTCAGATGGGCCGGTGGCAGAGATGAAAAATACTTTTGCCTCATTGGGAAAAATTCCATCAGTGTTTATGAAACATATACCATGAGTATACTAGATAATAAATCCCTCAAAGTTGAAAATGCAATGGATTTCGGTAGCTCACCAACATATCCAATACTAGCCTTGTTTTTTCGAGATGGAGGTGGTGGTAACCAACTTGCAAAAGTGAGTCTTGTACAAATCCTAAGGGAAGAACTAAGGCAGAGAGTGTAAGTGATTGCAAAATGTATTGGCAAAGAAATGGGGACTACTTATTAGTCAAAGGGGACTACTATACATAGACGAAGAAAAATACATACACGGGTTTTGAACTTTTCTGAATAAATGAAAGAAATATCCCCATAGATGTTTTGGAATTATAAAACAAGAATAACAAGATCATTTCATTCGTAGACAAATCAAGAATTATCCTAGACAACTAAAACCGGATTTGGTCTACCACCTTGGATACTGGATTGAAAGCTTTGTCTAGTGGTCATCTCTTTGAACATACCTGGTAACGATGCATGAGCATGGATCATATATTTTGGAAGGAAATACATCCTTTAACCCCCTGATGCACTTTTCCCATCCATAAGTCAACTTGATAGATTTTTCCCCTGGTGAAAACTTTTTGGTTACTTACAACAACCACGAGCCAGATAATCCTCGAGATACATAGATGTTTACCCTTAAGATTTTTTAAGTGAGGACTAGTAAATTATTGAGAGAGTTTAAAGGAAGTGCTACTTATTTTTCAACTAGTGGAACTGGTGGTGTTGCCTGTATTCAGATGGGTTGGTGGCAGAGATGAAAAATACTTTTCCTGCATTGGGAAAAATTCCATCAGTGTTTATGAAACGAATACCATGAGTTTACTAGATAATAAATCCCTCAAAGTTGAAAATGTAATGGATTTCAGCTGGTCACAAACAGATCCAATACTAGACTTGTTTGTTCCAGAGGGAGGTGGTGGTAACCAACGTGAAAAAGTGAGTCTTACACAAATCCCTAGCAAGGAAGAACTAAGGAAGAAAAATATGTTCAGTGTAAGTGATTGCAAAATGTATTGGAAAAACAATGGGTACTAGTTAGCAATCAATGTGGACAACTATACAGAGATGAAGAAAAGTACATAAAAAGGTTTTGATATTTCCCGAATAAAGGAAAGAGATATCCCCATAGAGGTTATGGAATTAGAGAACAAGAATGATAATATCACTACATTCGCTTGGGAGCCCAAAGTCCACAAGTTTTCTACTATCCACAGGGATGGACCTAGGCTAGATGTTAGTTTCTATTCAATGAGGAGCCCTAATAATGTGGGCCAAGTTTCCAAGTTGGATACCATTAAAGAAAAATAAGAAAATTCCCTTTACTGGACCTCGATTGGACGGTTTATTATTCTTGCAGGGCTAAAAATCTTAAATGGTCTCCTTGAATTCTAATATGTTGATGAAATTGAGAGAATGGAAACTGGTGAACATTTTATTGCAACTGATATTGAGTGGGATCCCACTAGAATGTATGCTACAACACCAGTCACAATTGTTCATGAAATGGAAAATGGTTTTAACATATGGTATTTCAATGGAAAGTTGTTGTACCACATTCCCAGAGATCATTTATATCAACTATTATGGCATCCAAGGCCACCCTCCCTTCTAAGCCTAGAGAAAGAGGAGGATATTTCTAGGAATTTTAAGAAGTATAGCAAGAAGTATGAGGTTGAAGACCAGAATGTTTCATTGTTTTTGAGTGAGCAAGACAAGGAGAAATGAAAGATATTTCAAGAAGAGTGGCATGGATGGGACACCAAGCTTGAGAGAAGATAACTTTATTTCAAGACAATTGATATAGAAGATAATTTTGGTGTGGAGTGACACTCCCTCAAGGCATTCCACAATTTCACAAGGTCAATTTCCTTGACACAACATGATCTGAACT
Organism: Pinus albicaulis; assembly: GCA_034641835.2. NCBI lineage: Eukaryota > Viridiplantae > Streptophyta > Pinopsida > Pinales > Pinaceae > Pinus > Pinus albicaulis. Next base: position 1,764,105,576 of record CM076578.1, read on the forward strand.
TGTATGTTAGTTTGTTGTGCTAATTACAAACTCAGAATTATATTTTATTTGCTTCTTGTTTGCTTATGGTGCTTTAGTTTCCTTGGTGGAGGTGAGTGTCAAAACAAGAAATTGTCTTGTGTTTTATGTTGAAATTAAGGACAAATAAACAACATAAGTAAGAACTGAACATCAACATAAAAATATACAAAAACCATAAACAGAGCCATTGAGACTAATTTTTGATGAAGGAGTTCACCCCTCCTGGGCTACATCTCCTTGGTCCAACTCTATATCTTGGGCCTCTTGTACTAGCTAAAATTTAGCAAAAGTGATGTGTAAATTATTCAATTTCTCCTGAACATTATTCTATTTTCTTCAAAACATACAAATAATCTAAAAATTAGTGTCCAATTATTGAAAACTGACTCTGGTTGGTCTAGACTTGACCTCCTTCCCTGGTGGCCTTGGGCTCCTTTGAACTTCCCTATAGAAAAATCATATGTAGAAGTAATTTTTAGCCTCTGAAACCTGTACCATTGTATCTGGAATACAAAAATCATCCAAAATTGACTATTCATTTTCCCAATTTGGTTGAATATTGCTGCCATTATGGCAAACCAAATTTCCCTAGTTTCCCTCCACTAAAACTGGAAATTCCGCCAGTTAACATGGTTAAATTTAGAAATCTGCCTAAAAAGGCGCCTTCGCCATATTTACCACTAGTCTTATCCATAGTTGAGTTAAGCTAAATGACTGTCATTAATTTAGGCTTAGCGCTAAGCACAATTAGCGCCATCCCTTCGGCATTGGTCATATTGTGTAGGTCACATGATGGAGGGATTGGCCACGGGTTGGCCCCTTCGCACTCCACCAGTCCTATACACAAAGCATTAAATAGAGGTTGTCAACATTGATATTCAAATCTGGAGTTGATAGCATCTTGGTAAGAAAGTTGATTTGTGGGGCAGAGGTTCGGGGTTCAAACTTGAACCCACCCCGTTATATATCATTTACCATATTATGTAATGGACATGGCTTTGATTTACACTGACTATATAATCGGACCTTGGATTTTTAATTCACCACGGACTTTGGATATGCGGATTTTGAAATTGGAACTTGGTTTAAAATTAATGTTTATTTTAATATTTAAATATAATATGATATTTAATATATATTATATTATATAATATATATAATATGTTATATATATATATATAATATTAAATCATAATTAAAAAAAAAATACAATTCCACCTTAGAACCATTAAGATAATTTCACCCACATAGACCAAACTGGCGAATTAGAAAGTGTCATTGTTATAGCCTCATTGGCAGAAACTTGAAGAATATTCCAGAAGATTCCTTTTTGCTAACCGGGCTGTCGTGTTAGCAACTTGTCGAATTCTCCAAATTTTTTAGCTATTTGAGAAAACAGAAATTAGGCCATAAATTAATCATTAGAACTTGAATTTTGATGAAACGAGTTGCGTTGGAATTCTGGTGACGAGCTCTATGCTGTCGTCCTATTTTCGAGCAATTATGAAAGCTTTGATTATTTAGCTAAATACTAAGCACCTTATCATTCCTCCTCACTAGAAGCCTTTTGAACCACAAAAACTCTCTTTACTACTGATTATGTGGATGAGGGGATTGTTCCCTCACCCTTCCCATCTCTATCCATTGAAAATTTCCCAATTTCATCATTTGGAGCTTTTCATAAAAAATCAACTTTTTCCTTGATTCTTGCGACCCTCTCTTGCTGTCATTGACAACGTCATGCTGCAATATTTCTGAATTTGCAGAACATCAATATATTTTTCATAAACGATCTTGTTCCTACTTTGGTCAACAATCAAAGAAAACTTAGAAACTTTCTCACCTTGCACACTATCACCATGGTGATTTTTAGTTGATCTCACTTTGTACTTGCATCGATTCTTGACCAATTTTCTTTGCCATTTCCATATACCTTTTGTAAACCAAAAACCATAAAACCTGAACCCACCCCGTTATATATCTTTTACCATATTATGTAATGGACATGGCTTTGATTTACACTGACTATATAATCGGACCTTGGATTTTTAATTCACCACGGACTTTGGATATGCAAATTTTGAAATTGGAACTTGGTTTAAAATTAACGTTTATTTAAAATATTTAAATATAATATAATATTTAATATATATTATATTATATAATATATATAATATGTTTTAAATATATAAATATATATATATTTAATATTAAATCATAATTAAAAAAAATACAATTCCACCTTAGAACCATTAAGATAATTTCACCCACATAGACCAAACTGGTGAATTAGAAAGTGTAACTGTTATAGCCTCATTGGCAGAAACCTGAAGAATATTCCAAAAGATTCCTTTTTGCTGACCGGGCTGCCATGTCAGCAACCTTTCGAATTCTGTAAATTTTTTAGCTATTTGAGAAAACATACATCATGCCATAAATTAATCATACGAACTCGAATTTTGATGAAACAAGTTGCATTGGAATCCTGGTGATGAGCTCTACGCTGTCGTCCTATTTTCGAGCAACTATGAAAGCTTTGATTATTTAGCTAAATACTGAGCACCTTATCATTCCTCCCCACTAGAAGCCTTTTGGACTGCAAAAGCTCTCTTTATTACTGATTATGTGGATGAGGGGATTGTTCCCTCACCCTTCCCGTCTCTATCCATTGAAAATTTCCCAATTTCATCATTTGGAGCTTTTCATAAAAAAATCAAAATTTTCCTTGATTCTTGTGACCCTCTCTTGCTGTCATTGAAAACATCATGTTGCAGTATTTCTGAATTTGTAGAAAATCAATATATTTTTTCAAAAAACATCTTGTTCCTACCTTGGTCAACAATCAAAGAAAACTTAGAAACTTTCTCACCTTGCACACTATCACCATGGCGATTTTTAGTTGATCACACTTTGTGCTTGCATCGATACTTGACCAATTTTCTTTTCCATTTCCATATACCTTTTGGAAACCATAAACTAGCATTTTTGGAACCCATGCCTTCATTTCCAAGCTGCTTTGTCACTTTCTATTTGACCTTTGCACCCTCTTGCACTGACATCCTGTTTCCAACACCGCTCAACATCAATGTTGACCGCTACAAATGTTTTTCGCCTTCTTTCAAAGGCAACTTGTTAACATCCTGAAACAACTCATTACAAGAATAAACATCCTTATGAAAAGTGTGATTCAATACATCTCTTTGTTTGATCATCAACAATGTCAAGTTCTGACTTGCATTCACTATCCTCTTCATTTCACTTGCATGCATAAGAGACAAACCTATCTTCTTCTTATGTTCTTTAATTATGTATTCAATACCATCCTTAAAAAGTGGTACTTGTTCTCATGGCAATGAAATAAAGCTTTCCTATCATACAAATGATGAATTCCCAATACAATACCTGATATTTCAAGCAGCACCACATCAAGCTCAACTTCATCAAGAAAGTTTGAGTTAATGGCGAATTTTAGTAAGCACTTCCTTGTAACCTGGAAGTTTGCATTGTTGCAAATCCAACCCAAAGGATATGGTCTTGGATGTCTAATAGTTTCAAGGCCTAGTTGCTTAACCAAAACTTCAGAAATCAAGTTAGCTTGTGACCCACTATCAAAAAGTGTATCAATCTTGGTATGTTTAGAGACAACTCTAATATGGAAAAGTTCTATTCTTGTATCTTCATCATGTGTATCATTTGTACAATTTGAAGAACTAGTGCTTGCAACATGTTTACCTTTCAAACCCATGGCCGTAATTTTTGTCTCATCTCCTGAATCTGACCCTAAGTCTTGTTTAGCTATAGCCACAATTTTCCCCTCCTCTTTGGATTTCAGTCTATTTGGTTTCAATTCTGGATGAAGTTTCCAACAATGGTCTTCATCATGGCTAATCTTTGAAAAATTTTTCATGTGAGTTTTTCCTTCTCTTTCTTAATGGAACTATTTCTTTTTCCTCTTCCATAAAACTTTCCTTTCCCTTTACCCTCACTTCCTCTTTTTCCTCTATGCCTTGTTTTCCCCTTGCCTCTAAGTGTGTGGCTTGTACACAAACTTCATTTAAATCACTTGGGTTAAACATAAGAATATTATGCTTCAAATAGGAATGTAAACCTCCAATATATTTCAAGAGTGTATCTTGGGAATTCAAATTTACTCTGAACAACAAAACTCTCTTTCAAAAATCTTGGGTATAACTTGAACTATTTGACTCTTGTGCTGTCTAAAATTTTTCCAAATCATAATAGCTTTTTACATGTAAACTAAAGGATAAAACTGTATTTTAATGGAAGAAATAAACTCAACCCAAGTGATGGATTTCTTACCATGGATTCACATTTCCTCTTGAGTCTTTGCTTCCCACCAGACTAGTGCTGCTCCTTCTAGCTTCAATGAAGCCAACTGAATATTTATGTCACCTTCATGAAGGTTTTTAATTCTGCAATACACCTCCAATTGACGAATCCAATTTTCCAACTTCTCTGCATTTACCTAGCCATTGTACATGGGTAATTCAAAATCTATGTCCAATTTGAGTGAAGAGTTTTTCCACTTGGGGTTTTAGAATGAGTATGGGTATGGGTGGTTTTTGTGGTGGAAGTGGAAGATGAAGCTGATGGTGATGATGAGGATGATGAATATGGTGGAGATGGAGGTGGCTTTCCTCCACTACCCTTTGAACTCTTCTCTTCATCCTTCTCACTGTTTGAAGATCCTTCTCCATGTGGAGGCTTTGAACCTTCTCTAGCTCTTTCTACCATGAAAGCTTCATACGTGATTTTAACCATTCTTTGCATCTCTTTGAAGTCTCTATTAACATCCTCTTCTTCAGAATTTTCATGAGTCTCTTCATAGCCTGACATAATGGCTTTGGATTCAAGCTCAACCTCTGTATCTTGTACCTCTTCAATCACTTCAACTTCTTGTGCAATTTGTACCTCTTCAACCTCAACTGATGGAGATAGAACTTAAGGCGCTTCAAGTGTAGCTTTGAGTGGAATATTAGGTGAAGATAATGCTTTCTCAGATCTCTTTCTTCTTATCCTAATCTCGAGACTAGCTACCAATAACTCCCCTTCTCCTCTCTGCAATCTTAACCTTGTAAGCATCACAAAATTGCAACTGTTAAAACTCTTTTGCACAAACTCTAGAAAAGAAAGAAAATAACCTTAAGAAACCTGATGCTTTGATACCACTTGATATGAATCTGTATGTTGTTTTTTCTGTGCTAATTACAAGCTCAAAATCATATTTTATTTGCTTCTTGTTTGCTTATGGTGCTTTAGTTTCCTTAGTGCAGGTGAGTGTCAAAACAAGAAATTATCTAGTGTTTTATGTTGAAATTAAGGAAAAATAAATAACATACGTTAGAAATGAACATCAACATAAAAATGTACAACAAACCATAAACAGAGCCATCAACACAAGTTTTTGATGAAGGAGTTCACCCCTCCTGGGCTAAATCTCCTTGGTCCAGCTCCATAACTTGGGCCTCTTGTATTAGCTCAAATTTGGAAGAAGTTTTGTGAACATTATTCAATTGCTCTTGAAACATGTTATATTGTCTTTAGAGCATATAAATCATCTAAAATTATTGTCCAATTACTAAAAATTGACTTTGGCGGGTCCAGACTTGACCTCCTTCCTTGGTGGCCCTAGGCTCCCTTGAAATTCCTTGTAGAAAAATCACATGTAGAAGTCATTTTCAGCTTCTAAAACATGTACCATTATCTTTTTAATGCGAAATTCATCCAACATTGACTATTGATTTTCCCAATTTGGTTGATTATTGCCTCCATTATGGCAAAAACAAGTTTCCCTAGTTTTCCTGCACTAAAACTGGAAATTCCGCAGTTAACATGGCTAAATTTAGAAATTTGCCTAAAATGGTGTCTCTGCCATCTTTACCACTAGTCTAATTCGTATTTAAGTTAAGTTAAACGGTTGTCATTAAGTTAGGATTAGCACTAAGAAAAAATAGCGCTAGCCCTTCGACGTTGGTCATATTGTGCAGGTCACATGATGGAGGGGCTGGCTGCGGGTTGGCCCCTCCGTGGTCCGCCAGTCCCATGCACAAAGAATTAAATAGAGTTTTTCGGCATTGATATTCAAATCCAGAGCCAATGACATGTTGGTAAGAAGGTTGGTTTGTGGGGCGGAGGTCTAGGGTTCAAACTCGACCCCGCCCTGTTATATATCTTTTACCATATTATATAATGAACATGGATTTGATTTACACAGAATATATAATCGGCCCTTGGCTTGTTAATTAACCACAGACTTTGGATATGCGGATTTTGAAATTGGAACTTCGTTTACAATTGACGTTTAATTTAATATTTAAATATAATATAATATTTAATATATATAATATATATTATAGTATATAATATACATAAATATATATATTTAAAATTAAATCATAATTAAATAAAAAAATATAATTCTACCTTAGAACCATTAGGATAATTTCACCCACATAGAACAAATAGGCATAAAAAATATATGCAAAGTACTTTTGAATTGTTCTGATTTCCCACCCATTGTTTTAGTATATAAATACAAATGGAACTTCTAAAACTATTGTAAAATTCAAGGTAGCATGACAATGTCCCTGAGACAAAAAAGAGAAATACATCAATTAAAAGCAATAGATATTTTGAATTAACATTAAGATCACAAATTAATATAACATATTTCTTTGGAAGGATAATTGTGACAGTAAAAAAATGTGATCGTCGAGCGCTGAGACTGACCTCAGTCGTGCCACCATCACCAAAGAATCTTATTTCACAAGCTTATTTATTTACAAATTTTAGGGAATGTGATGCACCTAATGAATGAGGAAGTTGTGTCCTGGAAAATGCACATGATAACATGGAATGCATTAAGAACTTCCAAGCGTCCCAAAATATTGTTAACAAAATAAAAAAATGAAAAACGTACCTACATAGATAAAGTCATAAAGATAGCAACAATTCAATCGAAGGAGACCCTTACACTATAGGGGATGAATTTGTGAAGTAATTAAATAAATTAAATCCATAATGCATAGGCATTTGGTGCCCCTTGCAATAATCAACATCGTTCCCAAAGCACTAGTTTACAAATTCTTGCATAGTGAAACTATGCCAAATAAGGACTCATGGTTCTTGATACTGAACACATTAAAAATATAAGCCCTTTCAGTTAAGCATACTGTAGTGCTCAAGTATGTTTGCAGCACATTCAAACATCTACAAAAGGCTTCTAGAAGAATACTATAGATTTGAAGGTGCTTATTAATGAAATAATTCATAACCTCGGTGGGATCGTGGGATACTTTTCAAAGTGGTATTTTTATATATATGAAATTGTTTCAAAACCATGGTGTATAGGATTTTGGGATACTCGATCTTGCTTTAGAACAACCATACAAGTTAAATTCCCATTGTTAGCCAAGGTCTTTACCACTGAACAAGCCAATTAAGATAATTTTTTGAAGGTGCAAATTAATGAAATAATTCATGACCCTAGTGAGATTCTTTTAAAAGTGGCATTGTTATCTATAAGAAAAGGTTCGAAAAACCATTGTATATATGAATTTTTGAGACTAGCTCTTGCTTCAGAAAAACCATACATTTTAAAATTCCATTCCCAGCTAAGGTCTTTAGCATTGAACATGTTGATTGAGATAATTATTCAAAAAAAAAATATTATTCTGAAATTCTAAACAAACACATATTAATCAAACTATGTACCAAGGAAAAGACCACATAATCAACAGTCAAATCTCCTGTTGATACAATATTGATGGCCTCTTTTTCATTACTCGTAAGATATAAATAAATTTTGTCTTTCCTCTGTGCTTCATAAAATACGGTGTCCATAACTTGTAGAGTGACCATACTCATACATTTTCAATGCCAAGTCCTCATTAATATGCTAAAAATGAAAATTATGGATATTGATATCACAGATAAAATCATAATTAAATATACATCAAAGAAGTCTCCATCACAACATTGTAACTCACAAATATTAATAAGAACATAGATCCCCTGACTAAAGCCATGAGTGGAAATCTGACACCCAATCTCATTCAAAACCATATAGAAAGGTACACATTTATTTGAAGACTCAGATATGAAGTTCATTTCAAAATTGACCTCAACTTTACCACCTAGAATATCAAGAACTTTTGTTAATAAAAAAAATTAAAAATTAAAATCATAACTGTAAAGAGTAATCATTCATTTTCTAGCATTTAAATTCATGGTTCACAATAAAAATTTCTACTCTACACAACTTTTATTCTTCCTCATTTTCAAACATGTCTTAACTATGTAGAATTAATGAATAATTTTGAATAATTTGGTTGAACATTGATCTTTCAAAAAAAAATTTGATGTCTGATTCAAATTGTCGTAGGGGCATCAAAGGGAATATTTTTTACCAAACTGCTTTAAAAAAAAAAAATGTCCATGCTCACATCAATAGATGGCAGAGGTGTTGATTCAAAATAAGGTTATGTAAAACCAAGCTTGAATTTAATACTATTTAGCAACCATCATGAAGAGCTTAAATTATAATTGAACTGTCTATAAATGAAAATTCAATAATCTTGACATGAGTTCAAGTTTCAGATTCCAAGTACATGCAGACTTGTACTTTAAAGGTTACCCCCACGTGCAATTTGAAATATCTTAATATATCTTGAAGCGCTTGCAAAGGAAATCACCACAAAATTAACTTCTAAAACCTGATATAGGGTAAGGTTCACTAAATGTGGGTATAAATAGTCTATTTTTGATGAGTATCACCACTAGTTTCCTTGAAAATGACTAATTGATGGTCACTGATAAGCAATGAATTATGAAACTAATTAAGTACAAACTCTCTATAAGCTTCCAAATGGGTACAACTCAATAACAAAAAGGACGAAAAAGATTACAAAGACAATTTAAATAAAAACTTTCACAACAAAATGGGGAAAATATAATATGTTAGCATTTATGATTCTTAAAATCTCTTTAATAGAAAAAAATGGTTGTCCACTTTTAGGGATTTTCATTAATATTTGTGATAGTGATTGTATCATGTATCTCAATGAAAATATTTCACAGGTGTCGAAAAAATGTACATGTTTGGAACTTTTTCCTTAAACCCATGGTTAAGAATGAACCTGTACAATTTATATACCTCAAGTCATGTTGAATAGAAAACACCTCCTCCTAGGCTCTTCAACTAAGGAATCCATTACACATGACTAAAAAATAATTATTTATAAAATTACTTTTGTTGAATGCAAATAAGCAGCAGATATCGAATGTGAGATGTATCATGACATAGAAGCATCTCATTACCTATGAGGTCATAGTAGGGGGTTATTTATTTCATCAAAGTCATATGCGACTTTCACCAAACCTCATGTAATAAGGTATAAACTAAGGTACCTATCCCACTAAATCAACCTAAAACTTCACTAAATATAATGAGGTAAATATCCCACTATAGCATCCTAAAAATTGCACTAGATTTGAGACATAGACTAGTGATTATCTATTCCATCAAAGTTTTCTCGTGCCTACACCAAACCCATCACTTAAGGAATACACATGCACCAACACAAATAGGAACTTTTCATTGTAGAGACTTGAACCACCAACACAAAAAGGAACCCATCATTGCAGAGATTTGAACCTTAGTAGTGCACCAAACCCATTCATTAAGGTAGACACAAGAAAAAAAAGGAGCTTTTCACTGGAGAGACTTTAAATTTCATGGGGAAGTAGTGGGGAGCAAAAAGGACCATGTAATTAGAGAGACTTGAACCTTCATGGCACTACTTCCACCAAAACCAAGCAAGAAACCCATTGAGAAATAAAAATCATTTAATTCTCTCCAAAATAAAATTACCCACAAAAACAAAAATGGACCCAAAAATACCATTGCTGAGGTGTTCAACCTAAGAAATGGGTATTAAAAAGGAAACATTCTTGATAAAAATTTTGATATGTTATAATTAAAATCACTTCCAATTTTCCATTTTTACGCCTAGAAGAGGACCTAGAGACCATTTTTTAGCTTTTTCCTTATCTACAGCCACCATTCATTAGTCAGTGGCCAATACCAAAGTGAGAACTTGGTCTCCTAGTAAGTATAGGAGTTCCCCTTCCCCAGTTCAAAATCAAAATTTGAAGCTACCAAAGAATCCAAATAATTGATATAGTACTTTGGACATTCTGAATTAGTTATATTTGGGTTCATCTGAAAATCTATTGTGGTGAAATTCTTTGTAATCCAAAAATGGCCACAAAATGAGATTTAGAGAGCGAGGAATCTAATATTGCTTCTCCAGAGGATAAATTCCCTATAAGAGTCCCTAACTTTGCTAGTATAAAAGTCGATGAGATGAAGATACATAACTTGAATAGGATTTTAGAGCCCCTCATTCAATGATTAGTATCATAGGAGATTGAGCGAGCAGTGGAAAGACGTGTTCCTACAAAACTAACGTCTAGCATTGCAAATCAAATACAAAGTTTTGATCAATCAAGAAAATTTAGGCAAACTTTTGTGAATAAGTTGAATCTTCCTATTTTTACTAGGAGTAAAGTAGAAGGGGAGCAAAGTTTTCGTATTCAAATAGTGCTTGTAGATGCTTCTACAGGGAAAATGATCAAAACAAGTCCCGAGGCTTCCTAGAAAGTGGAAATTGTTGTTCTTGAGGGTGACTCTGTACTTACGAATGAGAAATATTGGAGTTACTCATAGCATCAACTATTGATGATTAGGTAGAACATGCCACAAAATATAATAATATTTCTATAGGAGTTTAGGTAGAATAAAAATGATATAGACACCCCCCTGATGAATATGGAGAAACCCAAGAAAAATTTCAAACCTACTAAAATCTCAAATTACTTAAGCCACCATAATTCTTCTCCTAATACTAGACCATGTTCCTTATATTGGAGGATCTGAGTTGCAGAACAATTTCATATTTTAGTAAATGTTCTTACTAGCCTGTTCAAGGTTAACTAGTCTCGGCGGGTGCCCTTTATTCTATGTTTTCAGCTAGATTCAAGAACCAAACTATGGAAACCTTGAAATCCTTTTCGTTGCTTAATTCGAAGAAGTCCCACTTCAGGAAACTAGGGTCTAAGTATCATAGAAATTGGAATTATAGACTTTTATTTTAACTTTGTTGGTTGTAACTGAATTAGGCAATTAAATAGAAATTGATAGGTAGACGTTAACTACCATTCTTAAGATGAAATGACTACAATCATTATCTATGAAATTGACGAAATTCTAGACCTTAATACTCATTCATAGCATGGATGGTACAATCACTCGGTTGGTATCATTACTCCTAGTCCAGTTGCAGTCATTGATTATCATCCTTTTCTAGATCCTACAGTAGTATTAGATCCTACAAAGCCATAACCCCCACCAGCAGAAGCAAAGCTAGCACCAAGAGAAAAGGTAGGGTCTTATGCTACAGTAACAGGACCCCAAGGCCTCAAATAGATTTGACTTCCTTGAGATGAAACCCTCATTGATTGTCATGGATATTCCATGGACATACTAGGAAACATCTAAATTTTTTGACCTGTCCTGGATATATTAATGTAAATTTATGCATATCCTACATACTTGGAAACTTCCTAGCACATAGATATGGAGAAACTTGTGCACCAAATTTGATAGGAAGATCCTTCTTTCCCTTTCTAAAACACACAATTTTTCCTCTCTAGTAGTTTGCGCTTATTATTTGTGTGTAAAGGTATGTTTTAATGTTTTTCCTGGTTGGCATGTTGGAAACCTAGATCCCTTGATATGACTTAGATATACCATGAATATTCCCAGAAACATTTGAAATTTTTTATCTATCCAGGATATATCAGTGGAACTGGGAACCTATCCTACAAACTTAGAAACTTCCCAACACAGAGATATTTTCATGGTAAGAATTATAATGTTAGAAATACCAAGTTATCTTCTTTTATGACTACATATATGCCAAGAAAAATCTAAAATTATGGATCGATTAGTGGAAATTTCTATGTATCCTGAATACCTGGAAACTTCCCAGCACACAAATATGGAGAAACTTGTGCACCAAAGTCGATAGGAAGATCCTTCTTTACCATTCCAAAACACACAATATTTCTTATCTAGTAGTTTGTGCTTGGTGTTTGTGTGTCAAGGTTTGTTTCATTATTTTTTCCTAGTTGGCATGTTGGAAACACAAATCCCTTGATAAGATCTAAATCTACCATGAAGATGCTTAGAAACACCTAGAATTTTTATCTTTCCAGGATCTATCATTGGAACTAGGAACCTATCCTACAAACCTAGAAAATTCTCAGCGCACAGATCCAAAGAAAATACATTTTACTTTTGGGGAAAAAGGTTAACTCCTCAAAACTTTTTCCTGATAAAACCAAAAGTTTTAGGCCTGACAACTCATTCCAAAGGGTATAATAAGATCCCAAATTTCCATTCTAAAACACATGAGATTTGATCTACCTACTATTGTGAGATGGTTTTAGGCCTTTGGTGATGAGTTATGGCATTTTGGTGAGGAGTTGTATTCTTAAATAGAAACATGGAATCAAGAATCGAGGCTTCTTAGAGGGAAAATAACTTCATTAAATTTCAGTGACAAACATCTTGTTTATTTCTTTTGTGTTTGGGTGGATGCATGCATTTTTCTGACATGTTCCTGTCACCAACATATTCGTTAGTTGTTATTTCTATTATCAACATTTTCATTAGTTGTTCCTTAGTGCGTTAATGCCTCCAAGTAGATTATTTATTTCTTATTTTCATGATAATAATTCTAATGTTAGAAATACTAAGAATAAGTAAATAAAGAACCAAGAGGAAAGGAAAAGGCTTACGCTAAAGTAGTAGGACCCCAAGGTCTCCAACAGGTCCAACTTCCTCAAGATGAAACCTTCACTGATTGCCCATTTTATAACATAAAAACATTCTCATGATAGTTCGCTTTCCCATCAGAACCGTGCTCTCATGATAGTCAACCTGCACTCTCATGATAGTCCTCCTGCCCAATAGAATTGCAATGTCAGGTATGTTATAGGTAAGTTTCTAGGTGGGTGAGTTGAGGTAGCCAGAAAAGGAGTGCAGACGAGGAGTGTGGGTGAGCCAAGGAGTGTGGGTAAGTTGCAGGTAAGTTTCTATACGGGTGAGATGAGGAGTTTGGGTAAGTTTCAGACAATATTCTAGGTGGGTGAGCCGAGGTAGTGGTCTAAGGAGTGCAATTGAGAAGTGTAGGTGCGATAGTACACATGTTTTTTGCCTTCACCTTGCCCTTTTTTTTCTCTCTTCTTGGTCACTATATTGAATAAATAATACCTTATAATACCCATATTACTATATAATATATAAAAACACATTACGCCCTTATTATATGGTCAATATAACATTTTATTTTTTTCTATTTTTTTCCACCCCAATATGAATGGTGATATCATATTCCTTTGTTAATGAAGCCCCTGTGGTCTCATCCACACAAACTAGGAATTTATAACCACCCAAACCTGGGAATTTTCCATGATTTCATGTACCAAGCATATAATTATCATTAGAGTCAAAATAATTGGAAATAAATTCAAATCATACCTCATTGGTAATTCGTTAATAAGGTACACCTGCAATTATTCTTACTTCTTGTTACAACAAGTCAAACTAGATATTTAATTAAGTCATCATGTATAAACATATCACACCCAGTTAGCTCAAAACATAAGCATCATAAATAATAATCAATAATCATATGTAACCATCATAAATGGGAGTCATATATGACATGCATAATTAAAAATGAAATAAAATATTGATACTTATCCTTCAAATAATTATTTCCCTTGTCTTTTTTCCTTTATCCTTTTTGTACACACATCAGATTGGTTTCCACACCTAGAAAGCACCCAATACTTTTATTCTCTTCAATTATATACACATACACATAGTGTACATAACACACATACACCCACACATGGTATGCCACACAACACATACACCTACACCCAGTGTACCACACCACACATACAACTACACTCGATGTACAATAGAGCACATGCACCTACACCCGGTGTAAAAAACAATAAAATACATATACATACACAAAGTACAACACAAAAAATACACATGTCGTGATAAAACAACCACACAATACACATAACATAGTACCACATATACATAACACAACATTTATGACATGTACACAATACCACATGTACAACTTGTACAGAACACTACGTGTAAAACATGTACACAACACCACCTTTACAACATGTACAAAAGACCACATGTACACAGTTCCACCTGCACGATGTGTACACAACACTACATGTGCAAAAAACCAACTCCACAATGTATACATAGCATCACATGTCACACAACACCACCTGCACAACGTGTACACAACACCGTATACAGATAACACCACATGTACAACATGTACATGACACCACATGTACACAACACCATTTGTACAACATGTACACAACACCATATGTACAGCATGTGCACTGCATCACATGTACACCACACCACATGTACACAACATCGCATATGCAACATGCACACATCACAATATGTACATAGCACCACATATGCAACATGCACACAACACCATATGTACACAACCCTGCATATGCAACATGCACACAAAACCATACGTACACAACACCATATATACACAGCACCGCACATGCAACATTTACACAACACGAGTACTGCACATTCGGATACCACCCTGTCTATACTAAGAAGCCTTTTTTCTAGTGTCTTTCCACTATCCATGCTTGTCCCAACATGTCGTAGATTGCACTACTTTCATTCCTCTGATGTATCCTTTAGTGTTACCTACCATATCATAAGAATATGCATAGTACAAACAAAAATATAAATTCATATCCACATGATACTGAACTCATAGGTCTGTGAGGGCTACTCTGCCCACTTGATTCCTCATAAACCAGGAACCTCTTCATGTATTTCACCTACATAAGAAATCATTCCTCCATAAGCATGATCCCTGACGACCCTGTCAGACAATGGCATTTATACATACATGTATACATATATATACATCAACAAAATCATGAACACAACATAAAATGCCGAAAGCAAAAAAATCAGAAAATACCGAAAGCAAAAAAACAGAAAATACCGAAATCAAAAAACTAGAAACATACACCATGTCTCAATCCCCATGGGTTCCCAATGCTTCCAAGGGAAATCTCAACCTGAGCCTTCTTCGAGATTTGATGGTAGTCTCTTTTACCACGCAACTCCTTGCATCATACCTCCATAAACAAATAAATATCAGTGCATAAATAAATATAATAATATACCATTTACCTTACCTTGTTGTACCCAACATGTTGACGTGTAACTGAACACGTACATATATCATTTCTCAAGGGATTCCAATTCCTTGAAAAATATATCCATAAATGAAAAAAACTATTATACCTCTCAAATACATGTTCATGAATATAACACATATCCACATAAATGTTAGAAAAAATCAATGTTAATAAGACTTCTTGTATTCATGCAAAGCACTCATTCATTTGGAGTTGCAATTGCCAAACATAGGGAAAGGAATTCTCATCCAATTCCTTTCTTTTACCCTTTTTCCTTGCTGAAATTTTATTACATCACCCAAATGTTAGTTATGTAAACAAATCCAAGGTTACCTTGTTGTGCTAACACCAAGCATGTCACCCTAAAATTGTTCACACATGGAAGTCACATGTTCCAAAGATCAAGACATCATGTCTATTAATTTGAAATCAAACTTTATCCAGAATAAAAACCATGTCATAATCAACTCACAACCATTAGTCATACTACTACAACTAGAACCCACTTGGAATCAATTACATATCAATTGTCTTAGTACATATTGCGTTAGCACAATCGTCTTAAAACAAGATCATTCCTTCATGCAATCTCATAGACACATACTCATATCATGCAATTAATCAAAAATTCAGACAACCTATAAACATGTCATCCTAGGTAAACAAAATAGAAGACATAATCAAACTAATACCTCAATGTATCTTAGGGGAGGATATAACATCTGCACAAGTCATGAGTCCAGATTAGTATGACACAATATCAAAAATATATCGACTCATACCTGAATATCATAACCCTAACCATCTGCACAGTCCAATCCAAATTAGCATGATACATATAACACCCATAACTTAAATGAAATGAGCATAGTCATCATGCATTTGACCGCAATGCATATAACAACAAGTTAACTGCCATGCATGACTATACGACGCATGTACATATGACCGCATTGAACAAACTACATCTATCATGGATGGAACCACAAAAAAAATAGAAAGACGTGAATTTATATAACCATAATGTATATAAAAACCATTAACTATCATACCTGCATGCCCATCATACAAACTTGTATGAAAATATGCTCTTACCCCAAGGTCTAGTGTGGCAACCTCGCTATGATGATCTACATTTCCTACTCCATCTCAGCGAACATATCAGCATCATGATGACATAAAATACATATAATGACCTATAACGATGAAAATGCATGCATAACCATGGGTGAAAATGTGAAGTTGGTTTACACCTTTTTCCCTTTTTTGAGAAAAAACTTTCATTTTTTCGGTTCTTCAACTTTCTGCAAGCTAAATTTTTTTTTTTTTCTGTTTAGAATTTCATTTTGCGATAAAAATAAAGGTTGTCAGAAATTTTGTTAGCTTTTTATTACTTATTTTTTGGATTTTTTTTTATACACATTTGATATGTCAACTTAGCGTTTATTTGAGTGTGTGTTTTTTAACAATCAACGGATTCATAAGAAGTCATGTTAATACGCAATGTTGTATTCTTTGAAATTTTGTGTTTTTGAGAAACAAAATGTGTTACAACAATCTAGACAGAGTCTACTTCAGTTTCGTCATATTTACAAAGCCAATGGATGCATATCATAATTACTAGAATTTTTTGAACTGGTCGATATGTGCCTCTTTGGAATATGTTTTGCTGACCTAGAAATTTCTTAACATATAAGTTATAAACTAAAAATCTAAAAGCTACCCATTAGAGACGACGAACCAGTGTAATGTACCATAATTTTTTCAATTTTTTTTACAATGTATTTTGGAAGATACATAATTTTGATTTCACTGAATCACAATGACCTTCATAAATTGTTTGCATCCGTTTTATTACAAAATTAATTAAAATTAGTAAATATTTATGAAATTCTATAAAAGTTATATTTCTTGAAAGTATATTCAATTCTGAAAATGCTTGTCTTGGTTCCGACAGTTAATTCAGAATGTTTCATCGCGTTTAATCATTCCAAAGTTGCAGAAATGTATTTAGGGCTTGGCTCTGCGTAACTGGTGACGCCTTAGTTCGGCCGAACTCTTAAACAAAGTTTGGCCGAACTGTTTTTGGCATCGATGACCCGTTAAGTCAAACGAAAAAGTAGTTCGGCAGAACTATTTCTAAAAATTTCGGCCGAACTTTTACCTAACTTTCTGTCGACCGAAAAGTACTGTCGAGCCCCTCCAGAAAAAAATTTCGCAGAAATATAAATTGCTGCAAAATCATTCATTATTTTCGCATATTTTCGCACGTTTGATTTGATTTTACAAAAGTCTTGATCTGATTTTGCAAAGAATTGTTTTGGATTTAAGGACTTTTCTTGGAGGTACATTCAAAGGACTTTTCTTTGAGATAGATTATTTTCGTACATTTAATCTGATTTTGCAAGGAATTGTTTTGGGTTTAAAGAATTTTCTTGGAGGTACATTCAAGGAAAATTTTTGAAGACTTTTCTTGGAGTTACATTCAAAGGACATTTCTTGGAGGTATGTGATACAGTATTTTGGATGTTTTTTGGGCTTCATTTTTTTTTAAAGTATGGATTTTGGCTTAATTTTCATTATTTTTTAAGGTATGGATTTGGGCTTAATTTCAAAATGACATTTTTTGGTTTTGGGTTGAAGTAAATCTTTTATAATGATTTTTTAAAATGAGTTTTTGTGTAACTTTTCAAATGAATTTTTTTTGTAGGACTTGGAAGGAAATATTTTGAACTTCGTTTCATTTTTATAAGACATTTTTTTCTTGATTTTTTTAAAGTAAGTGTTTTGGATTGGAGTATGTATTTTTTGCAAATTTTTTAAAATGAGCTTTTTAGGAATTAAATCTTTTGTGATGTTTTTTAATGGGTTTTTTGTCTAAATTTTTGAAGGAAATTTTTGAACTTCATACTCTATTATCTTAGAAATCGAAGGCAGTATACGAGAAAATGTGATCGAAAAAGAATGAGGAACATAGAGAAGAGGCAGACAATCTAAGTAAAAAGAAGATAGAAGCACTCTCAAATATTGAAGGGGAAAATCAACCTCAACTAGAAGTTGAAGGAGGTATGTAAATGTAAATATTATGATTTTGATATATTTAAAATTTTCCTTGTGTAAAATGTGAAGCTTAATTATTATTTGATGAGCTAATTTGAAAAATGTTTTGCAATGTAAACAGAGAGATATATTCCTCAAAACATTGATGATGAGATACAAAATTTTGAAAGAGAAAGTGAAAGAGATATTGAACTAATGATTGAAGATGGTGAAAATGTTGAAAGAAATTGAAGTGAAGAAATTGAATCACAAGGTATATATATATATATATATATATATATATATATATATGTTTAACACATGCACGTATTATTGAAATTATACATATATTTATTAATTTAGTTATTTATTGAATATATAAACTTATTATGTACTATTCATTCAAATATGTACAGATGAAATCAATGTCGATGATAAGATGTTAGAAAATGTTGACACTCACATATATGGAGATAAAAAAGCTGACCATTATATACGATATCGTGTTAACCACATTTTTGAGAAGTATTTCATAAAGGAAAATGTAATAGTTCAAGCCCAAATGTTGAAAGGTCTCCTATCATTAAGGAAATTAAAAGAAGCTACGACTTTATTGGGTATTCGAAAATCAACCAAAGATAAAAAATGAAGGAAAATGTAAAACAAAATATAAATAGTGTTATAAATTAAATTAGAAGATCTAGACAGAAAAATGTTTCAGTTATACGTAGAGAAATACATATGGCAGTGGTTTCATGAAGTACTAAAGAGAATCGCTTGGTAAAATCTATGGCACAAGCATTAGGAACCTCACAAATTTTTTTTCATAAACATCGGAAATTTCGGTTGCAAATAGATGTAAATGATGAAATCGCTTGTTGGAGAGATATTTGTAGGCAACCATACAAATATAGACTTGGATAAAATGTTAAAACCGTGAATATTGGAAGAACAATTCGCGTGTTTTGCATGTTGCAAGGCATGTGATGCGAAGAAGAATAGCATGAAATCAGTATGAAGAACATGAAAAACATTTCTTGGAAACCACTCAGATAGAGTTGTTCAACAAGTTCAAAGAAGAGAATCATGAAATTCATGTTTCAATCAGTGCTTTTGTTCAACAAAAACCATGGTACGTAAAACCTATCACTGTACGCGACACTTGTTTTTACCATTATCATGTGGAATTTGAGTTATATTATGACACATTCCTTGATTTTGGTAGAAAATTTTGCAAGGATTCACCTCCTCCTTCCACTATCCGTGATTTCATATCTCAAATTCTATGTGAAAGAGAAAACGATGAACTATTTTACGAAAAGAAATGTGTTGGTGGTAAAAAATGTGATGATTGTGGAAATTTGACTAAATTTCAAAACGAATATCGTACTTATATAAATGATAAATCATCGTCCAACATGAAAGTGAAATGGAAGAGATATGAATATTTCCATACATCGATTCAAGGTGCAAATAGTGTTAAAATAATTGAATTACGAGAAGAAGAAATTTTTGTGATAGAATTTTTGAGAAGTTTTGAGGCAGAAATTTAAAAATACACCAAGCATTCCCATAGAGCTCGATGGCAAGACTTGCAATTCAAAAAGTCCCGTGAATTTTTTCCATGAGGGACCATTTTGTCAGAAATTGATTTTGCAGAAAACTACACATTTATTCCCTAAAAAGAAATTCAAAAGTGAATACTATCATTCTGACCAAGTCTCCATGCTCATCCATATTCTATATAGACATGCTGAAGAAAACGTCGATCATATAGAAAGAACCAGTGAAAATCGACATATTATTAAATAATATCACTTTTATATCAATGACGATCGTACACATGATACATGTTTTATACAACATTGCTTTTGAAAAATTTGTGATTCCTTGAAAAATCATGGAAAAACATTCAATGAACATTGGATATGGTCAGACGGATGCAAAGGTCAATTCAAATTTGCACGATCATTCTTTTGGTTGTATTCTCTTTCATAAAAGAAAACACCATGACTAAACATTGGAATTTCTTTGGGGCTTGTGCGCATAGAAAAACATGACGGATCTGAGGGCATGTATAAAGTAAACGCCGAAGATAAATGAACTCTCCTCTACAAACAGAAGCACCAGCAGAGCCTTGAATGAATTGATCAATGGTGCATCACTACTCTAAGCCATAAGACTAATGTTGATCAAGGAAGTGCGAAGGTACATTCAATTTAATTTTATTGGATATCTAATTTTAAACGGTGTACATTTATGTCCCAAATGATTATCTTTGATTGTATTTTGATATCATATTTACATTCTTCTTTAAATTTTCCATATAAAAGGTTTTTTTGGTATATTAGGATCGAAGAGTGAATGAATCAATTGATTGATATGTTGAAGCGATAAAAGGGACTGAAAAATTGCATTCAAAACAAATTCATCCAGAAATGTGTTTGCATTGGATAAAAGAAAATATTCTTGTTTCTGTCATGTTTGCATAGACAACACAAAATCCAATGACGTTTGTGAAAACAAAATGTATGTAAAATATTGGAAACATACAGAGCTAAATACAAAGGGAAAAATTTCTATTACAATGTTTAAAGAAATGCAATCAGAGGAGACTACAATATAATCCAATGGTGATTGAGTTTCTAATCTCGGTAGAGAAGGTAACATTTGAATTGCTTTCTAATGATAAAGATCTAGAAATAAATTTGAATATGTATAATTTTGTTAAGTTTGTATTATTATGAAGGATATGTTTTTGCTATAATTGCACCTACTCACAACAATGAAAATGTGAATTATTATTTTATGTGTTGCACTGAACGAAAAATGAAATTATTAGAAGACTATAATGATCATGGATTTCCATATGAAAGAGGATCTATTATATTGAAAGGTTATTTTTTCAGACAAACTAATCAAAGTGGGGATTTTGTTTACTTTGAAGACTATGAACCTAATTTCATAATTTGTCAATATAGTCACTTGGTGTGTGCAGCATGCATAAATTTGATCGAGGTTCAATCAAAGAAGAAAACTAAAATTAAGAAATGGAAAATGTCAAAATCCGATCATGAACGGATTATTGAAGATGGCATTCCATTCGAATTTTTTTGATCGAACTACCCAAAAATTTATTCTCTTTGGATTATATGTTCTAGAACTTCCAGTAATCAATTAAAAATTGAGCTGCCTTGTTATTTTATCTATGAAAGTGTTTGCACATGTACAAATTGTTTTGGTACATGCACACTCTAGTATCAACTGAAAGTAGCTTTTCTATACATGCATTGATGAAAAATGTTGCATATATATATATATATATATATATATATATATATATATATATATGTTCTAGAATGCAATTAACTGTTCAAGTAGTTTTACTATGTGCATTGATGAAAAATGTTGTATGTACTGGATATATACACGAACTCAATGCACGCCCAATTTTTCTTGTGGGATTTTTTGGTAAAAAGTATCCACAATGTAAATAAATCATCCACAGTATAATTTTATACGAAGATTCCTTTCATACAAGAGACTCAGAGCACTTCTTCGACTTTTGGTGGGATTTGACCCACATCTCTATTCCTGATTGAAAATCCAGTACAAAATTTGTCTGTCCAATGGTCGAATATGTTCTATGTGCATTGATGAAACATTTTGTGCACGTATTGGATATATATATATATATATATATATATATATTCTAGAATGAAATTAAATTTTCAAGTAGTTTTCCCATGTGCATTGATGAAAAATGTTTCACGTATTGAATATATATGTTCTAGAATGCAATTAACTGAATGTCATCAATTTACCAATTTATAAATCAACAAGGCTACCTAGTTGAGTGCATTAATGACATTGACCCAAATTCAACAACCATATATCTACTTATTATATTTCCAATCAAAATTAAAGGGATTTATATGGGAAAGAGGCAGAACATATAGCCCATGAACTACTTTATTTCATAGGTCAATGAAGGTATCGTCATGTGGGAAAATGTTTCAAGAACACTTGATCTTACTTAAAAGTAATCTTAATATTGTTTTTGATTTTTACATACTACATACTATTGTTTGAGTGTAAAAAATTTCCAATGAAAAGAACATAGCTTTTCAATCCAACTAACCATATCAATTGAGCTCTATTTCAAAAAAAGTAAAAAAAACAAAAATCCAAAAAAATAACATCCTTGGTTCTTATTTTTATTGAAATAACTAAATCATATTAAGGATTCTTTTCATTGAAATTATTTTTCGATGGAGAATCCTTAAAATATGATTTAGATATTACAACAAAAATGACAACCACGAATGTTATTTTGCTGACATGTTTTGTGGCATGTTAACTTTTCTTTACTCTATTTTCAATTAGAGCTCAATTGATATGGTTAGCTGTATTGAAAAGTTATGTTCTTCCCATTGGAAATTTTTTCACTCAAATAAGAGAAGAGTATGTAGAGATCAAAAGAAATCTTAAGATGCCAAATGTACTTCAACCATCCAAAACTTGAATTTTAAAAACTTTTTGATTATATCAAAACAAATTACTTCACATGTCATGCTAATTGTAGTTCAACTATCCAATAAAAAAATTAAACATTTAACATTATATCACATGCCAAATGTAGATTAAAACCATCCAAAACTTAGTTTTAAAAACTTTTTGATTATATCACAACATTACTTCACATGCCTAATGTACTTCAACCATCCAAAACTTGAGTTTTAAAAACTTTTTAATTATATCACAACATTACTTCACATGCCATTCCAATTTTAGTTCAACTATCCAATAAAAACATTTAACATTATATCACATGCCAAATGTAGATTGAAACCATCCAAAACTTAAGTTTTAAAAACCTTTTGATTATATATTGTGCAACATTACTTCACATGCCATGCCAATTATAGTTCAACTATCCAATAAAAATATTTAACATTATATCACATGCCAAATATAGATTGAAACCATCCAAAACTTAACCTTTAATTTAACAAATTATAGATCACAACATTACTTCACATGCCAAATGTACTTCAACCATCCAAAACTTGAGTTTTCGAAACTTTTTGATTATATCACAACATTACTTCACATGCCATGCCAAATGTAGTTCAACTATCCAATAAAAACATTAAACATTTAACATTATATCACATGCCAAATGTAGATTGAAACCATCCAAAACTTGAGTTTTAATTTTTTTTTGATTATATCACAACATTACTTCACATGCCATGCCAATTATAGTTCAAATATCTAATAAAAACATTTAAAATTATATCACATGCCAAATATAGATTGAAACCATCCAAAGCTTAACTATAATTTAACAAAAAATTATAGATCACAACATTAATTCACATGCCAAATGTACTTAAACCATCCAAAACTTAAGTTTTAAAAACAAAAAAAATTATAACACATCATTACATAACATTCCAAATGTAGTTCAAAAGAGAAACATTAATTTATAGATGACAACATTACTAGTAGTTCAACTATCCAAAACTTAAAAGTTTTAAAAACCAAACAAATTATATAACAACATTACTTCACATTCACATGCCAAAAGTACTAAAACCATCCAAAACTTAACCTTTTGGAATAAAACAAATTATATTAACACTGTAATAAAATATGTCCAAAAATTGTGGATCTCACAAGTATCAAGTATCAAGTTATATATATGACTGTGCATCTAGATAATATATAAAAAGTGAATTTAAGACTAGAAATCTTGAAATCAAATCTAAAAATCATATCCATCAAATACAGATGGATGTAGTGTCTTTCCTAGCAGAGTCTCAATCCGCGCGCTATCTTGCGAAGCATGGGGAACCTGTACACAATGCACATAAAAACATTTAAATTTGATGTTTTAAAAATGAGTGAGAATATATAGAACTTCATGTAAAAAACAAAATATAAAAAAAATCATGCAATATCTCATGAGGTTCCCTCTCCATTTGTTCGCCTGCTACAACTTCCCCCATGGGAACATCTCCAACAGTAAACTGTACAATATATATATATATATATATATATATATATATTAAAAAATTTCAGATGAAAATGCACATGTGTACATATATAAACTTATTTTCAATAATATTAAAAAAAAAGTTAGACAACTTGTTCAAATGGTTGAAATGGTGTGGATGTTCCTATCTCCATCGCTAGAGTCCGTGGATTAAAGAAATCTTCTATAGAAACCTAAAATTCAAAATTTTAAAAGTATAAAATAACTCAAGATCAAGATCTCAATTTATAATAAAACTTAAATAAACTTCAATTTATAAATTATAACTTTTAAGAAAATATATATATATTTAAAAGTGAAAAATTGAATACTTCTGCAGGTGAATTTGGGACATCTCCTAAGAGAGGCTCCAAAAGAAAATCTCCAAAAAGCTAAAATTCAAAAAATTTAAAATAACTCAAGATATAGATATATATATCTCAATTTTTAATGGAACTTTTTGAGGTGGAATATATATATATAACTTAAACATAAATTTTAAAAGTGAAAAATTGTCCATACTTGTTGTGGATATGGCACATCTCCTAAGGAAGTAGAAGGTACATCTCCCAAGGAAGAAGAAGATATCGTCATCCCAAAAACATCGGACGGAATCAGAATTTGTTAAAACATTTTATTATTATATATGTACATGTACATGTGTGCACAATTATTTATTTTAAAAATATCACTTGAAAAAAACTAACATTTGTCAACATATCTTGATGGTGAGACCCATCTTCATTTTTTGAACCAAAGGCCCCGAACGTGATATTAACATTTTCGTCATTCATTATGCATGAAAACTGCAAATGGTATTTTAACATATAATGATACATTTTTGTTAGATTAATGTACATACAAATAAATGTATACATGTACATACACATGTGTTTATTACAAATTGTACACCTGTATGTGTTAAAATAATTGAACCCTAAGGTCATTAACACATACCGTTCCTGTGCCCTCTTCCTCATGAAGAATTAGGTCTTACCAACCATTGCGAAAATTCTTTTCATATATTCTGAGATCTTCAACACTCATGTTGTCAATCTCTTCATCTGTAAAATACACAAAATTGACACGTGCATTCTCATGTGCTCTTTGTCGATTTAGACAAACATCAACTCCACCCAATCCACTTTGAACATTGTCGATGATGACATCCCTTGCTTCTCTACTTATTTGAGAAGTCGCATCCATCTCTGACCACAAAGTTTTGACCCGAAAAGGTCGACTCACCAATAGCGGCTCAGGGCGAGGCAACTCCACATCTCACCTAGTGCCCCTACGGTCACACAATCAACCTTTCCCCAGACCAAAAAATTGTGACGGAAGGTCATTGTAATTGGGTTTCATTTCCAAAAAAAATTCTGCGTAAAACAATTTTGCAAAATAAACAAGAACCTCATCGTTCCATGGGAGTCTTCCATAGGCTGCAAGGTGCCTATCATACAAACAGTGAGCTATATCGAGGTGCTTGAAATATTACACCTTCAAAATTTTTCTTTTTGGCCCTTCCTTAAAATTAAACATTGACTTCGCCATTTCCTTTGTAACTCTTTGTTTTACATGCTCCTATTTATCGGGACCCATTACTATTTCCTTTCTCTTTCTTATGACTTCTATAAATGTATCAGTCGTTGGCCCAAGATTTTTGTACACATTTACTAGTTTTCCCAATGAATGTGTAACTATTTTGAGGCTTTGTCGACTCTCAGTAGGTAGAGTCAAAACCACGAGATCTCTCTGCAATTTTGCATGAAGTTGTTGACACCTTTCTAAGGTGCATTGCGCCATGTTTCTTTCCCATGGTATATCAGAAATGTCGGCCAGATAAGTTGTGGTGGGTAGACAACCTTCTTCTTGAATGTAGCGTTCTACCCTGCGTCTATTTTGACCAACATTTGGAGCATTTTTAGCTTCTGCATCAATATATATAAAATTTTGTATATTAGAAAAAACACATGTCAAAAAATTTGTACAAATTCATTGAAAAAAATATTGAAGTTGATGGCAACCTCGACGTGGTTGGCTAGCATCTTCTCCACCTTGAAACTGTTGAGAACCAGAATGACCCTGCTGAGAACCAGCACCACTAGCCGTTGATTGACCTCCGGGGGAATAAATATCACCACCTTAACGCAACCTACTACCACTTATTGATGGCCCTATCATTAGGGGATTTTTGAAGTCTAAAATGGGCCCCTTAAGAAAAATGTACAACCAAAATAAACTTTATAAGAACCAATAAGATTCAAGATGATGATGTCAACCATGGGGAATGATTCACATTTTTTAAGTAAAAGGGTAAAAATATTAAAAAAATAATAAAATAATAAAACTACTTTTTCAACTCGTATTTTCAATTTGGTTTATCTCCCAAAGTTTCTACTCAAATTTTGAGTGGGAGTACTCATTGGATGAAAAATTTAATTCATCATCCAATGAGTACCCATGTTGCATACTTTCGATGGACCTTACTACATGAAAAATGAGAAACACATGAAAACTTTTGAGTAAAAACTTTGGGAGATAAGTTGAAAATACAAGCAGAAAAAGTAGTTTTCTTTTTCCCTCTAAAATTTGATGATGTAATCAAATCTTATTTTATTATTTCCACTATTATTTTATAATTTTCTTAAGAGGCCCATTTTATACCTCAAATTCCCCTAATGAAGAAGTTAATTTCTACCAACCTCAAAGAGGAGAGAGAATCTTCATAAACAAATACAAATTTATTATCAATTGAAAAATACATGCATACATATAAATACATGTGTACATATTCATTGATTAAATTGTGTTAAAACCATACCACGACTGGGTGAAACATGGGCATCCATGGATGGAGTAGAGACCCTTCTCTTCTTATTAGCTCCTAAAAAATAAAAAATGAAACTTATTAACAACTAATTTAACTCACAAAGTTGATAAAAAATCAATTCCATATGTACAAACATGTATGGAGATTTAAGATTATATTTAAATTTACCATGAACAACTCTCGATCCCTGATCCCCCCTTCTCGTAGAGATATGGGATTTTGTTGATCTTCGTCCTTCATCCTCCATGATATATATATCTATGGTGGACATTTACAATTATTTTTTTAAATAACTAATTTAAATTAAATTCAAAATAATTTCAGAAAATTAATGTAATTTAGTGTAAACAAATTATGTAAAACACAACTTAATTCAAAGCACTAATTGATGTGTGAAACTCAATTTAAGCAAAAAAAAGTTATAAAAATGATAATTTCACCAAATTGTGTTTTACATGGTGGGAGCACACTTGGTATAAAATTGAAAAAAACACATTGTCATTAAAAAAGAAGCGAAACTCCATTTAAACAGAAATTTGTTGAAGTCCCCTTTCATAAAAATGTGAAGTTCACCACTTGTTGCAAATGCGAAGTTCACCAAGTTGCACTTTACATGGTGTGGTGGGAGCACACTTGGTATATAATTGAAAAAAACACATGGTCATTAAAAAAGACGCATTTATAAGTACACAACACACACATATCCAAGATATGTTACGATGTCGATCAATAAATTTTGAAGGAGAGCGTCTCAACGCTAATTCATCTTTGACAAATTAATCTTGAATTTTTGAAGAAGAGCATCTCAAAACTAATTCATCTTTGAGAGATGAATCTTGAATTTTTGAAGAAGATTGTCTCAAAACTAATTCATCATTGAGAGATGAATCTTGCATTGGCATTGCCCCGTATAATTCTAATTCATCTATTAATTCATATTTGATAGATGAATCCTGAATTGCATTTCCCCACGCAATAAATCAGCAGACATCTTATTCACATTTGTACAATGCCTTATACTAAAAATTTTAAATTGGCTAGCAATATTGTTTGCTATTCCATGCAGTTCTTTTAGCCTCTCCTTCTTAACTTGGTACACACCATTCATCTGGTTGCACAAAATTTTAGAATTGGTGAAAACTACAATTACATTTGATCCATACTCCATCGCTGTTCCCAAGCCTTCTATCAATCCAATATAATATGCCTCATTGTTTGTTGTTCTTCTCGGTATATTCATTTTCCTTTGGACGACTTTGCTAGTCGTAATATTGGAAAGCACATATGTAATCACTGCTTTCTCTGGATTGGGATAACAAGAAACTTCTATGCATAATTTCCATTTTTCAACCATATTTAATGGTTTTCTTATCCCTAAAAAAAAAAAACAATAAAAATATATATAATAAATTGACGTTTATTGCAAATGCATGGGAGAAATGGAAAACTTATATTTAGACCTATTCCAGAGATTGACTGTAGGGGCATTTACTAGATATGTCACCTTTCATAAAAGATGAGATCCAGAGGCTACCTGGCCCTTTATAGACTCTGCCTATAGAACTACCATGGATATGAAAATGAAAAACTTCTAATTAGATCTATTGTAAAGATTGAATGTAGTTGCATTTACTAGATTAGGTTTTAAAACCTATATGTTTTGTATCAAATCAGTTATGGTTTCAATGGGAAACTTTTATGGCTTATTTGTGTTTTACATGTTGAATATAAAAGGTTTTTTCTCTCTCATTGTTTGAGACCATGGATATGAAAATGAAAAACTATATAATTGGTTAAAACCTATGTTTTGTATCAAATTACTTTTTGTTTCTAAATACTACAAACATGTTGACTGTAGGGGCATTTAGATATATTCCAGAGATTGACTGTAGGGGCATTTACTAGATATGTCACCTTTCATAAAAGATGAGATCCAGAGGCTACCTGACCCTTTATAGACTCTGCCTAAAGAACTACCATGGATATGAAAATGAAAAACTTCTAATTAGATCTATTCTAGAAATTGAATGTAGGGGAATTTACTAGATTAGGTTAAAACCTATGTTTTGTATCAAATCACTTTTGGTTTCAATAGGAAACTTTTATGGCTAATTTTTGTTTTACATGTTGAATATAAAAGGTTTTTTCTCTCTCATTGTTTGAGACCATGGATATGAAAATGAAAAACTATATAATTGGTTAAAACCTATGTTTTGTATTAAATTACTTTTTGTTTCTAAATAAGTTATATACATGTTGAATATAAAATGTTTTTTTCTCTCTCATTGTTTGAGACCACGGATATGAAAATGAAAAACTTCTATTTAGATCTATTCTCTAGAGCTATGGCTAATTTTTGTTTTACATACATTGACTCTTAGGTTAAAACCTATGTTAAAACCTATGTTTTGTATCAAATCACTTATGGTTTCAATGGGAAACTTATATGGATAATTCAAGTGTTTTACATGTTGAATATAAAAGGTTTTTTTCTCTCTCATTGTTTGAGACCATGGATATGAAAATGAAAAACTTCTATTTAGATCTATTCTAGAGATATGGCTAATTTTTGTTTTACATACATTGAATATAAAAGGTTTTTTCTTTCATTGTTTGAGTCCATGGATATGAAAATGAAAAACTTCTATTTAAAACTATTCAAGAGATTGATTGACTTGTAGGGACATTTAATCTTCTAGGTTAAAACCTATGTTTTGTATCAAATCACTTATGGTTTCAATGGGAAACGTTTATGGCTAATTTGTGTTTTACATGTTGAATATAAAAGGTTTTTTTCTCTCTCATTGTTTGAGACCATGGATATGAAAATGAACAACTTCTATTTAGATCTATTCTAGAGATATGGTTAATTTGTGTTTTACATAAATTGAATATAAAAGGTTTTTCCTCCCATTGTTTGAGACCATGGATATGAAAATGAAAAGCTTCTATATTTAAAACTATTCGAGAGATTGATTGACTTGTAGGGGCATTTACTCTAAAACCTATGTTTTGTATCAAATCACTTATGGTTTCAATGGGATACTTTTATGACTAATTTGTGTTTTACATGTTGAATATAAAAGGTTTTTTTCTCTCTCATTGTTTGAGACCATGGATATGAAAATGAAAAACTTCTATTTAGATCTATTCTAGAGATATGGCTAATTTGTGTTTTACATACATTGAATATAAAGGTTTTTTTTCACATTTTTTGAGACCATGGATATGAAAATGAAAAACTTCTAGATATTTAAAACTATTCGAGAGATTGATTGACTTGTAGGGGCATTTACTCTTAGGTTAAAACCTATGTTTTGTATCAAATCACTTATGGTTTCAATGGGAAACTTTTATGGCTAATTTGTGTTTTAGATGTTGAATATAAAAGTGTTTTTCCTCTTTCATTGTTTGAGACCATGGATATGAAACTGAAAAACTTCTATTTAGATCTATTCTAGAGATATGGCTAATATGTGTTTTACATACATTGAATATAAAAGGTTTTTTCTCTCTCATTGTTTAAGACCATGGATATGAAAATGAAAAACTATATACTTGGTTAAAACCTATGTTTTGTATCAAATTACTTTTTGTTTCTAAATACTAGATACATGTTGACTGTAGGGGCATTTAGATCTATTCCAGAGATTGACTGTAGGGGCATTTACTAGATATGTCACCTTTCATAAAAGATGAGATCCAGAGGCTACCTGGCCCTTTACAGACTCTGCCTATAGAAATACATGGATATGAAAATGAAAAACTTCTAATTAGATCTATTCTAGAAATTGAATGTAGGGGCATTTACTAGATTAGGTTAAAACCTATGTTTTGTATCAAATCACTTTTGGTTTCAATGGGATACTTTTATGGCTAATTTTTGTTTTACATGTTGAATATAAAAGTTTTTTTTCTCTCATTGTTTGAGACCATGGATATGAAACTGGAAAACTATATAATTGGTTAAAACCTATGTTTTGTAACAAATTACTTTTTTCTTCTAAATACTATATACATGTTGAATATCAATTGAATGCACATAACATGCAAGTTATGTGCAAATGATGGACGATGAATGACCTAAGTGAATCTCCATATCAATTGGATGCAAGTTATGTGCAGATGATGGATGATGAATGAGGTGATGTTGATCATAACCTTTACATCTATATGATAGGAAGCTTGATATACATAACAAGGTTTATACTAGATATAATTTTGGAATTCAAGTTATGTGCAGATGATAGATGATGAATGACCTAAGTGAATCTCCATATAAATTGGATGCAAGTTATGTGCAGATGATGGATGATGAATGAGGTGATGTTGATCATAACCTTTACATCTATATGATAGGAAGCTTGATATACATAACAAGGTTTAGACTAGATATAATTTTGGAATTCAAGTTATGTGCAGATGATGGATGATGAATGAGGTGATCTGTTGATCATAACCTTTACATCTATATGATAGGAAGCTTGATATACATAACAAGGTTTAAAGACTAGATATAATTTTGGAATTTATATTAGTTGGAATATTTCAATCAACAACTAAACAGAGTCATCTATTACCAACAAACACCAACAAACAGATATGAAGATACTTGAAAGAGACTACAAAAAATGGAATATAGTACCCAAAAGGTGAGAAAGTCATCTATTACCAACAAACAGATATTAAGATACTTGAAAGAGACTACAAACAATGGACTATAGTACCCAAAAGGTGAGAAATTTACATTGACAACATATAGAGATTCAACTAGGCTTGTGTGGATGACATGAAAAGTACAAGTGGAAAATGTATAATTCTACTTAGGAAGAGTCTTTGGTTTAATGGTTAAGCAAGAAAGAGTCATTACTTTCTCTATCTAGAGTAGAAGTGGAATACATAGTAGTTACTTCTTTTTCAGTGTTTTGGATGAAATGGGCTCTACAAGATATTAAGGTAAATTTTAATCAACCTACATATCTATTAAGTGTTTCAATACAAGTGTAATAATAATTTCAAAATTAAAATATTATACTTCCTTCAATCACTAAACATATCATCATAAAGTACCACTTCCTCACACAACAAACATGTTCCAAAATATTTATAAAGTACATATATATATATAATTTATATAAACATGGTCCAAAATATTCTCAAATGTACACAGTAGTATTATAAATTTTTATATCTAATTAATAGATGTTGAAGATGATTCTAGCTCATTTTTTATTGGCATTATCATAACATTCTCAAAATCTCCTCCTGAATCTAAAAATGAATATGGAATGAGTCATTGTACATTATGATAAATATTGTATTTAAATGACATTTGATCTATAAATAATATGGAATGAATCGTTGTGCATAAGGAAGAGAACCAAAAAAAGCAAAGAGCCAAAAAAAGCAGAGACAGAGCAAAAAAAAGTACATTTGTTTATATAATTTATATAAAAACGTTCCAAAATATTCTCAAATGTACACAGTAGTATTATAAATTTTCATATCTAATTAATAGATTTTGAAGATGATTCTAGCTCATTCTTTATTGACATTATCATAACATTCTCAAAAGCTCCTCTTGAATCTAAAAATGAATATGGAATGAGTCATTGTACATTATGATAAATCAACTCCTCCTGAATATAAAAATTAATATGGAATGAGTCATTGTACATTATGACAAATCTTGCATTTAAATGACATTTGATCTGTGAATAATATCAAATGAATCATTGTACATAAGGCAGAGAACCAAAAAAAGCAAAGAGCCAAAAAAAGCAGAGATAGAGCCAAAAAAAGCAGAGACAGAGCTGTTTAATAATAAGAAAGTTGTAAGTTCAGTTTCATTTGACTTGAGGTGTCTAATAATAAGAAAGATGTAAGTTCAATTTCAAGTATAAGATGTTTGAAGTTGCCTTCCCAGGGTATGTATGTAAATCTTGCTAATAATTGGGGTGTGAGTAAAGCTGAGGTAGTACCTCTGAATCTGTAGTGTAGGGTCGGGCTGAAGGAAAAGGAAATAATCATCTGATTCACTTACTAGTATCTCTAAGCTTCGGGACTCATTCCCCTATCTGTACCACCCTAGTTGTTCGGCCAGGTCTGTCTCTCTCTTTAGCATTTATTTACCTCCCTATCAAAGGCTTTACCGCTACCATTTATATCTTTACCGCACTAGTTGTTCATCCAGGTCTGTCTCTCTACCAAAAAAATCAGAGACAGAGCCAAAAAAAGCAGAGACAGAGCCAAAAAAGAAGAGACAGTTGAAAGAGGTAGTAGTAATAGACAGTCTTATCATTAGTAATTGACAGTCTTATCAACACATTTCCAAAAAACAGAGAGCCAAAAAAGTGTATACAGTTAGACTGATTCATTGGTTCTTTGCATGTTCCTTACAAGGCCTCTCTCATTCATAGCCGATTTATCTTCTGCATAAATTCCCTACAGGATAACAGGGAGAATGTTAAACATACCTGGAAGTCACAGCAGAGGACGCTAAAGACAACGATCCCTGAAGACGCTGACGACAATGATCCCTGAAGATGTTGAAGACCTCTGCAACAAAACAAATCAAATTAAAACCAAATTAAAAAAAAACAACAAAAAAATTACAGAAATTTAAAATTTGGTATATCTTACCTCCTTTAGCTTAATTCGCACGGGATAGAACTGAGCGCACAAGAATGCTGGACAGAAATGAGCGCGCGAGAATGCTGGATAGAAATGAGTGCATGAGAATGCTGGATAGAAATGAGTGTGCGAGAATGTTGGACAGATATGAGCGCGCGATGAATGTGAACAAAAATCCGGAACGGGTTGCGGGCGATATATTTATAAAATAATAGTTCAGTCGAACTTTGTTTGTCAGTTTTCCAAACTCAGGAGAAAAATCTATTTTCCATTGCCGTCAGTACGCCGTCCATGTGAACGGCAAACAAAGTTCAACCGAACTAAATTCAATAGTTCGGCCGGACTCCTGAATTGTTCGGTCGAATTGCGACAAGAGTTCGGCCAAACTATGGACGAAAAAAATTTTCCACCCCGAATTGTCACAAAAATGTTACCCATCTTCGCATTTTCACCCCTTCATGTCTCGGCTGGAATATTTGGTCGTGAAGGGATAAGAACAAAAACTATGTAAACTCTTTAGATCCTTATATGGCCTAAAACAAACACCACAAGCTTGGTATGAAAAATTAATTGATCATGTACTGAAATTGAATCTCAAACATTTTAATATTAATGATGCAACTCTATTTGTCAAGAAATTTGGAAAAAATAACTATATATCTTACAATATATGTATATGATTTATTAATGACATCAAACAATGAAAGTTATATTACTTCCATAAAGAAATAGTTGAAGGAGGGCTTTGAGATGATAGACTTGGTACATCTTCGCAACTACTTAGGCATTGAAGTGGCTCAACATCCAAAGTAAATATTCATATCTAAAAAGGAATACATTGGAGAACTTTTGAATAGGTTTTGAATCTTTGAATGTAACCTTATTTCTACTCCAGTGGAACAAAATTCGAAGCTCACATCAAAATAAGGAAATGAGTTTGAGGATGCAACCAAGTATATACAACATGTTGAAAGTATTTCCTATCTTACTGTACCACTAGAAGAGATATTTCATTTGTTTTTGGGTTTCTTTATAGGATTATGCAAAAGCCTTGTGAAGGGCATTAGTATCCTACAAAAAGAGTTTTGGAGTACTTGAAAGAAGATGAAGACTTTGGATTGAAATATTCATAGGTGGATGATTTTAGATTGAATGGATATTTGGATCCATAATTTAATGGGGACAAAGAAAATGGATTCTTGAATTCAAGCTATCCCTCAAGTCTTGAATCAATAATTTTCTCGTGGATGTCACAAAAATAGTTAGTTTCAACAAATTCCAGAATGGAGAAAGAATATGTGGAATCTACAGAAGCAACAATAGAGGTTCTGTGGCTTGGGAAAATACTTAAATATTTGTAGGAGAATCAAGTGAATTATACTCCTCTTCCCATTTATAATCTTTGTGAAATCAAGTTGGCGAAGAATCCTAGATTTTATGATCAAGTTAAACACATCAACACCAAGTATCATTTGATTCAATATCATGTAGAGGCCAAGACTATTCATTTGAGACATTTTTCCACAAATGAACAAATTGTAGATATCTTCATCAAAGTGGTAAGAAGAAAAAAACTTGAAAAAATCATAATGATGCTTGTGCTCACAAACAACCTATAAAATTTAGGGTAAGAAATGTTTGATTGATAATCCTTTAGGATTTTTGTCCTTGTAAATGAAATTGTAAATAATTAGTAAAACTAAGAATATAAAAATGAATGAATCCTAAGAAGGTGAAACCAAAAATCATCTTGCTTTATAAATATGGTTACATAGGAATAAAAGTCAATCAAATAGAATTACTCATCCAAATTGCATATTTTTGTTTTTTTTTACTTTAATAAAAATTTAAAAATAAAAATTAAACGATAAAAAAAAGTTATATAAAAAACACACATATATAAAGATTGAATTGATTATTAAAATTATGTTATAGGAAAATGAATTATAAAAGATATTAACCCTATTTTAAATCAATAATATAAATATCATTTATATGTAAAAATTATAATGATTGAATTGATTGTTAGAATTATGAATTAGGAAACTGAATTATAAGAGAAATTAAGACTATTTTAAATCAATAATAAGCATTTATATGTAAAATTTATAATTATATAAGAGTAATGACATTTCATTTTTATAAAAGGTAAAAAGTATTGGTATATATAAACGCTTCCATTATCATTAATACCGTTTAAATATCTCGATGAGATTTCGTACATAGAATTGTAAGAATATTATTGAACAAATGAAGAATTCAAGAACCACTCCGAAGTCATTAAGTCACTATTATGTAGTTGGATGGTTTCTCACTTAACCAACTTTGACACGCATGTAATTTGTTTTATTTGGGTTAAGTTTTGTCTTCTAACGTTGCATTAATAAAGTAGAAATCCATTTCAATTTCAATAGGGATAAAATGTGTGTATTTTTTATTTTTTATTTTTTTAAGATATTTATTAATTTTTATGTTTGATTATATATATAAATTAATTAAATAAAATTATAATTAAAGTCTTACAAATCTATTTCACTTTCAATAAGGATAAAATGAATTTATCTTTTATTTTTAAAAATATTTATTAATTTTTAATTTTTAATTTTTATATAAATTTATTAAAAAAATAATTGTTAAATTATGAAATAAAATTTCATAATAATTATTATAAATTTTATCTTTTATGTAAAAAATATTATCTTAAATTCAAACTCCTACATATATAAAATATACACATTATAATTTTGAAATTAATGATTTTTTTTTAATTCTTATTACTTATATTAATATTGCAACTAGATTTCATTTAAATTTTATTCTTCTATTATTATTTCTCTTTCATATTGATTCATGTATAAAAAATTTACCTTTTATATAAAAAATATTATCTTAAATTCAAACTCTTACATATATCAGGATGATGGTTAATTTGTATATAACATATACAAATTATAATTTTGAAGTTAATGAATTTTTTCTAATTTTTATTATTTATATTAATAATACAACTTGATTTCATTTAAATTTTATTCTTCTTTATTATATTATTAGTATTATTATTTCTCTTCATATTGATTCATGTATATCTTTTTTTAGTTTTACTGTGTAGTTTTGGTATGAATTATTGTTTTATGTGTTCAATGATTGGATGCACATAACATGCAAGTTATGTGCAAATGATGGATGATGAATGACCTAAGTGAATCTCCATATCAATTGGATGCAAGTTATGTGCTGATGATGGATGATGAATGACCTAAGTGAATCTCCATATCAATTGGATGCAAGTTATGTGCAGATGATGGATGATGAATGAGGTGATGTTGATCATAACCTTTACATCTATATGATAGGAAGCTTTATATACATAACAAGGTTTAGACTAGATATAATTTTGGAATTCAAGTTATGTGCAGATGATGGATGATGAATGACCTAAGTGAATCTCCGTATCAATTAGATGCAAGTTATGTGTAGATGATGGATGATGAATGAGGTGATGTTGATCATAACCTTTACATCTATATGATAGGAAGCTTGATATACATAACAAGTTTTAGACTAGATATAATTTTGGAATTCAAGTTATGTGCAGATGATTGATGATGAATAACCTAAGTGAATCTCCATATAAATTGGATGCAAGTTATGTGCAGATGATGGATGATCAATGAGGTGATATGTTGATCATAACCTTTACATCTATATGATAGGAAGCTTGATATACATAACAAGGTTTAAAGACTAGATATAATTTTGGAATTTATATTAGTTGGAATATTTCAATCAACAACTAAATAGAGTCATCTATTACCAACAAACACCAACAAACATATATGAATATGGTTGAAAGAGACTACAAACAATAGACGATAGTACCCAAAAGGTGAGAAAGTCATATATTACCAACAAACAGATATTAAGATACTTGAAAGAGACTATAAAAAATGGACTCTAGTACCCAAAAGGTGAGAAATTTACATTGAAAACATATAGAGATTCAACTAGGGGCTTGTGTGGATGACATGAAAATTACAAGTGGAAAATGTATAATTCTACTTAGAAGAGTGTTTGGTTTAATGGTTAAGCAAGAAAGAGTCATTACTTTCTCTATCTAGAGTAGAAGTGGAATACATAATAGTTACTTCTTTTTCAGTGTTTTGGATGAAATGGGCTCTACAAGATATTAAGGTAAATTTCAGTGAACCTACATATCTATTAAGTGTTTCAATACAAGTGTAATAATAATTTCAAAAATAAAATATTCTACGTCCTTCAATCACTAAACATATCATCATAAAGTACCACTTCCTCACACAACAAACATGTTCCAAAAGATTTATAAAGTACATATGTATATATAATTTATATAAACATGTTCCAAAATATTCTCAAATGTACACAGTAGTATTATAAATTTTTATATCTAATTAATAGATGTTGAAGATGATTCTAGCTCATTCTTTATTGGCATTATCATAACATTCTCAAAAGCTCCTCCTGAATCTAAAAATGAATATGGAATGAGTTATTGTACATTATGATAAATCAGCTCCTCCTGAATCTAAAAATGAATATGGAATGAGTCATTTTACATTATGATAAATATTGTATTTAAATGACATTTGATCTATGAATAATATGGAATGAATCATTGTACATAATGTAGAGAACCAAAAAAAGAAGAGAGCCAAAAAAAGCAGAGATAGGGCCAAAAAAAGTACATTTGTATATATAATTTATATAAATATGTTCCAAAATATTCTCAAATGTACACAGTAGTATTATAATTTTTCATATCTAATTAATAGATTTTGAAGATGATTCTAGCTCATTCTTTATTGGCATTATCATAACATTCTTAAAAGATCCTCTTGAATCTAAAAAGGAATATGGAACAAGTCATTGTACATTATGATAAATCAACTCCTCTTGAATCTAAAAATGAATATGGAATGAGTCATTGTACATTATGATAAATCTTGTATTTAAATGACATTTGATCTATGAATAATATTGAATGAATCATTGTACATAAGGCAGAGAACCAAAAAAGGCAGAGAGCCAAAAAAAGCAGAGACCGTGTTGTTTAATAATAAGAAAGCTATAAGTTCAGTTTCATTTGACTTGAGGTGTCTAATAATAAGAAAGCTGTAATTTCAGTTTCAAGTATAAGATGTTTGAAGTTGCCTTCCCAGGGTATGTATGTAAATCTTGCTAATAATTGGGGTGTGAGTCAAGCTGAGGTAGTACCTTCGAATCTGTAGTGTAGGGTCGGGTTGAAGGAAAATGAAATAATCATCTGATTCACTTACTAGTATCTCTAAGCTTCGGGACTCATGCCCCTATCTGTACCGCCCTAGTTGTTCGGCCAGGTCCATCTCTCTCTTTAATGTTTATTTACCACCCTATCAAAGGCTTGACCGCTACTAGTTATATCTTTACCGCACTAGTTGTTTGGCCAGGTCCATCTCTCTGCCAAAAAAAGCAGAGACAAAGCCAAAAAAATAAGAGACAGAGCCAAAAAACTAGAGACAGTTGAAAGAGGTAGTAGTAATACACAGTCTTATCAACACATTTCCAAAAAGTAGAGAGCCAAAAAAACGTACACAATTAGACTGATTCATTGGTTATTTGCATGTTCCTTACCGGGCCTCTCTCATTCATAACCGATCTCTATTCTGCATAAATTCCCTATATGATAGCAGGGAGAATGTTAAACGTACATGGAAAGTTGCAACAGAGGACGCTAAAGATGCTGAAGACAACGATCCCTGAAGATGTTGATGACAATGATCCCTGAAGACGCTGAAGACCTCCGCAACAAAAAAATCAGATTAAAACCAAATTAAAAAAAAACAACAAAAAAATGACAGAAATTTAAAATTTGGTATATCTTACCTCCTTTAGCTTAATTTGGGTGGGACAGAACTGAGCGCGCGAGAATTCTGGACAGAAATGAGCGTGTGAAAATGCTGGATAGAAATGAGCACGCGAGAATGCTGGACATATATGAGCGCACGATGAATGTGAACAGAAACTCGGAATGGGTTGTGGGCGATATATTTATAAAATAATAGTTCAGCCGAACTTTGTTTTTCAATTTTCCAAACTCAGGTGAAAAATCTGTTTTCCATTGTCGTCAGTACGTCGTCCATGTAAACGGAAAACAAAGTTTGGCCGAACTAAATTCAATAGTTCGGTCGAACTCCTGAATTGTTCGTCTGAATTGTGACAAGAGTTCGGCCGACTGGACGAAAAAAATTTTCCGCCCCGAATTGTCACAAAAGTGTTACCTATCTTCGCATTTTCACCCCTTCATGTCTCAGATGGAATATTTGGTTGTGAAAGGATAAGAACAAAAGCTATGTAAACTCTTCAGATCCTTATATGGCCTAAAAGAAACACAACAAGCCTGATATAAAAAATTAATTGATCATGTACTGAAATTGAATCTCAAACATTTTAATATTAATGACGCAACTCTATTTGTCAATAAATTTGGAAAATAGAACTGTATATCTTACAATATATGTATATGATTTATTAATGACATCAAACAGTGAAAGTTATATTACTTCCATAAAGAAATAATTGAAGGAGGGCTTTGAGATGATAGACTTGGTACATCTTCGCAACTACTTAGGCATTGTAGTGGCTCAACATCAAAAGTAAATATTCATATTTGAAAAGGAATACATTATAGAACTTTTGAATAGGTTTGGAATCTTTGAATGTAACCTTATTTCTACTCCAATGGAACAAAATTCGAAGCTCACATCAAAAGAAGGAAATGAGTTTGAGAATGCAACCAAGTATATACAACATGTTGAAAGTATTTCCTATCTTACTATACCACTAGAAGAGATATTTCATTTTTTTGTGGGTTTCTTTATAGGATTATGCAAAAGCCTTGTGAAGGGCATTAGTATCCTATAAAAAGAGTTTTGGAGTACTTGAAAGGAGATCAAGACTTTGGATTGAAATATTCATAGGTGGATGATTTTAGATTGAATGTATATTTGGATCCATAATTTAATGGGGACAAAGAAAATGGATTCTTGAATTCAAGTTATCCCTCGAGTCTTGAATCAATAATTTTCTCGTGGATGTCACACAAATAGTTAGTTTCAAAAAATTCCAGAATAGAGAAAGAATATGTGGAAGCTACAGAAGCAACAATAGAGGTTGTGTGGCTTGGGAAAATACTTAAATATTTGTAGGAGAATCAAGTGAATTATACTCCTCTTCCCATTTACAATACTTGTGAAATCAAGTTGGCCAAGAATCCTAGATTTTATGATCAAGTTAAACACATCAACACCAAGTATCATTTGATTCAATATCATGTAGAGGCCAAGACTATTCATCGTAGACACTTTTCCACAAATGAAGAAATTGTAGATATCTTCATCAAAATGGTAAGAAGAAAAAAACTTGAAAACATGTACAATGTTGTGCTCACAAACAATTCATAAAATTTAGGTAAGAAATGTTTGATTGATAATCCTTTAGGATTTTGAACCTTGTAAATGAAATTGTAAATAATTAGTAAAACCAAGAATATAAAAACAAATTATCTTGCTTTATAAATAATATGATTACATGTTCTAATAAAAGCCAATTAAATAGAATTACTCATCCTGATTGCATATTTTATTTTTTTATTTTTAATAAAAAAATTTAAAATAAAAATTATACGATAAAAAGTTATATAAAAACCACACACATATAACGATTGAATTGATTATTAAAATTGATATGGGAACAGAATTATAAAAAGATATTAACCCTATTTTAAATCAATAATATAAATATCATTTATATGTAAAAATTATAATGATTGAATTGATTATTAGAATTATGAATTAGGAAAATGAATTATAAGAGAAATTAAGACTATTTTAAATCAATAATAAGCATTTATATGTAAAATTTATAATTTATATAAAAGTAATGACATTTCAATTTTATAAAAGGTAAAAAGTATTGGTATATATAAACGCTTACATTATCATTAATACCGTTTAAATATCTCGATTAGATTTCGTACATAGAATTGTAAGAATATTATTGAACAAATGAAGAATTCAAGAACCACTCCAAAGTCATCAAGTCACTATTATGTAGTTGGATGGTTTCTCACTTAACCAACTTTGACACGCATGTAATTTGTTTTATTTGGGTTAGGTTTTGTCTTCTAACGTTGCATTAATAAAGTAGAAATCCATTTCAAATTCAATAGGGATAAAATGTGTGTATTTTTTATTTTTCATTTTTTTTTAAATATCTATTAATTTTTATGTTTGATTATATATATAAATTAATTAAATAACATTATAATTAAAGTTTTAGAAATCTATTTCAACTTCAATAAGGATAAAATGAATTTATTTTTTGTTTTTAAAAATATTTATTAATTTTTAATTTTTATTTTTTATATAAATTTATCAAAAAAATAATTGTTAAATTACGAAATAAAATTTCATAATAATAATTATAAATTTTATCTTTTATATAAAAAATATTATCTTAAATTCAAACTCCTACATATATAAAATATACACATTATAATTTTGAAATTAATGATTTTTTTCTAATTCTTATTACTTATATTAATATTGCAACTAGATTTCATTTAAATTTTATTCTTCTATTATTATTTCTCTTTCATATTGATTCATGTATAAAAAATTTACCTAATTCAAACTCTTACATATATTATGATGATGGTTAAGTTGTATATAACATATACAAATTATAATTTTGAAGTTAATGAATTTTTTCTAATTTTTATTATTTATATTAATAATACAACTTGATTTCATTTAAATTTTATTCTTCTTTATTATATTATTAGTATTATTATTTCTCTTCATATTGATTCATGTATATCTTTTTTTAGTTTTACTATGTAGTGTTGTATGAATTATTGTTTTATGTGTTCTAGTAATAT
This sequence comes from Pinus albicaulis, assembly GCA_034641835.2. Taxonomy (NCBI): domain Eukaryota; kingdom Viridiplantae; phylum Streptophyta; class Pinopsida; order Pinales; family Pinaceae; genus Pinus; species Pinus albicaulis. Next base: position 1,764,148,476 of record CM076578.1, read on the forward strand.
TTGTATTTTTTATAATTATTATTAGAATTTAATTAATTATATATATATATATATATATATATATATATATATATATATATATAATATTTTTAAAAAATTATATAAAACTCAAAATTTACCCACTCAAACAATTTTTGAAGTATTAAGATTATAAAACTTTAACTATTAAAATATAATTCCAGTAATTTCTATTCAAAATCTAAGCAAACCACTATAAATAATTATAAACAATTAAAAAAAAATGTCAAAATTTACCTTTAAACTATTAAAAAAATAAAATATCAAAATTTTTCCTTTTACTATTTAACTCTTATAACATTTCCAAAACATCATTTAAGTTTCAAAGTTAATGTCCATATGCTAGTTACATATATTTTCTATTCATCTAGTCAAGATTTGGGAAGATTTTTCTTTCATTATTGTGCATGAAGTAGCAATTTTGTCTTGTGGTTATGCATACAACATCCTGAATGAATTATCACCAAAATATGTCAATTGGGAAAGTCCCAAATTTAAGGATTGGGAGTGCAGCACCCCAAAAATCTGCTAATGTAAATTTTAACCACAGCCATGTAGGATGATGCAGGAGCATCCAGCTCAGAGTAAACAAAAGGATAGGTGTTTGTCTCACAGGTTACAGTCGATTAGTTGACAGGTCATTACACCTGGGTTTTTTATTTTGTTTTATTTAGGAATTACATCATTAGGGCCTAATAGTCATTTACGTTCT